>JAUZNJ010094479.1:0-22016 GCA_034780135.1 Jordanella pulchra
ACACAGGGCAGGACAGTCCTAATCATGAAGGTCCCCCAGAAGGGAACCATCCCATCCAACTACAGACCAATAACCTGCCTCTGCACAACATGGAAACTCCTGTCAGGCATCACAGCGGCTAAGATAAGTAGGCACATAGACCCATACAAGTTTTCAAGTTTTATTACTTAAATAAAGGAGTTTTTTTGAAAAAAAAAAAACAATAAAAGAACATTTGGTTCTAAAAACGTGTTAAACTACGACGTATAGATTATTACTTGTCATTTGGAATCACTTCTTTGTGAGAAGAATAAATATTTCTTTAACTAATTCTATATTATTATGAGGATTTTTTTTCTTTCATTGTAAATATAGAAACAGAATAGGGTGACTTGGTCTCCAAAATAAAATGTGAGTAAGTTGGACAATCAGTATTACTGCAGGTGTTGTTTGTGAGCATCAAGTGTTTAAGGTAAGAATATGAAGGATTCCTGGGTATGTTTCATTTTTTATGTGGCTTCTGAAAGTAAAATACAGAGAAAAACAGCTTTTGCCGACACCAGCGGAAAAAGTCACTGCAAATGATCCTACACAATGATTATGACCCAAAAAGAATGGGTGAATCCAACAAGGACTGGCTGATTATCAAAGAGGTGTAAAATCCTGGGTCTAGTTAAAGCCCAGATTTACATCTTATGAAAATGCTGGTGGGGGAACTAAAGCAGACTGGACAAGAAGTTGCTTAAATGTCTCACTGCTGGAGGTAAGAAGTGAGAGAAAACATTTCCTCAGATCATGGTCAGAGGCTGGTGGCATACGACAATAAACTAAGATTATTTCAAGCAAAGCCAGAAACAGAAGTTCATGGTAGAAAGGTTGTCTCAACACAGCTGCGTTTAGAGCTTAAATTAGTTTAATTAGACTTCAGTATGTGATGATTTCTTATTAAGAGAAAAAAAAACGTAAAGTGATTCCCTATTTCATTCCACATGATTTTAAATATAAAACTTTACTTTTCTTCAGCCTTGATGTGACTTTTTTGTATTTTCCACATGGCTTGATGTAACCCTGCTCCCGGCCTCTTGTATTTCCACATTCTTTCAGCTCAACCGCAGGCAAACAGAATATCCATACAGCTCCGGCCTCACCCATTCTCTGACTCACTCTGTTTGTTGAACTTCTGTTTAAACCTGCAGAAACGGGACTCCTATGAGTTATTAAATGTGAGTTTTCATTTAGATACAACTGCTACTAGTAACAGGTCAGAAACTTTGATGGTTTTTCGATTTTTAGTGCTGTTTTCTGCTTCCCTCAGACAGGATATGGCCTCTGGATCCCACACCAATCTTAGCTGTCCCATCTGCCACGACATCTACAAAGACCCGGTCCTGCTGTCGTGTAGTCACAGCTTCTGTGCGGCCTGTCTTCAGAGTTGGTGGAGGAGGAGAGAGGAGCTTGAATGCCCCGTGTGTAGAAGAATCTCTGGAGGAAAGAAGCCTCCACGTAACTTGGCGTTAAAGAACCTCTGCGAGGCTTTCTCTCTGGAACAGGAGAGAAGCCTAGAGGAGCTTTGCAGGCTGCACTCTGAGAAACTAAAGCTCTTCTGTCTGGAGCATCAGGAGCCAATTTGTCTCATCTGCAGAGACTCAGAAAGACATGCCAATCACAGGTTCAGACCCATCGAAGAAGTTGCTCGAAATCACAGAGAAGAGCTTGAGGCGTCACTAAAGCCATTGGAGGACAAACTTAAACTCTTCAAAGAGGTTCGAGAAAACCACGAACAAACAGGAGACCATAATGAAGTCGAGGCTCGACGCATGGAGATCAGGAAGGAGGTGAAGCTGCTTCATGAGCTGCTGGAGGTAGAGGCAGAGGTGAGGATTGCTGCTGTGAGGGAGGAGCAGAAGGAAAAGTGTAACATAGTGAAGAAGAGAGTGAAGAATCTGAGGAAAAAGATGGCGACTCTTTCAGAGACAATCACAAAGACAAGGGAGGTGCTGAAAGCTAAAGATGTTCTGTTCCTGCGCCTCTATGGGGCCGCAGCGGAGCGAGTCCAGCAGCAAACCCAAACGGACCATCCACCACTGCTCTCTGGACTTCTTCTAGATAAAGCCAAACACAAGGGCAATCTGACCTTTAACATCTGGAGCAAAATGAATGACCTGTACTTCCCTGTGGTTCTGGATCCAAACACGGCTCACCCAGGACTCAGACTGACAAAAGATCTTACCGGCGTCAAATGGGGGGAGAGCCAAGAGCTTCCAGACAATCCGGAAAGGTTCGACAGCTCCTCTATCGTCCTCGGCTGTGAGGGTTTCACATCTGGGATTCACAGCTGGGAGGTGGAGGTGGGGGAGAACCAGCACTGGATGCTGGGTGTGGCACCGGAGTCTGTTAAAAGAAAGGGATCCTTGGGACAACGCTCTGGATTATGGACCTTATGTTATTATAAAGGCAGCTACAAGGCATTTTCTCCTTCCCATTCAGTCTTTGATCCTTCAGTTAAGAAACAGCTTCAGAAGATCCGGGTTCATCTGAACTGTGATGCAGGGGTTGTAAGATTCTTTGATCCAGAAGCGCTCATACAGTCCTTCCGATGCAGATCCACAGAACCACTGTTCCCCTTTCTAGGCACGACAGACGAACACTTTCTGAAGATACAACCAGACACAGTGTTTGTACTAAACAACGCCGACACTGTTTGTGACGATAGAGACAGCAGTGACATCGAGGAAGAGCTCAGCCAGGACGGGGACGATCAGGTCACCAGTATTTCCAATGATAATATTAAGGATTGAATGAGGTGATTAAGTACAGCAAAACAACCAGACTGTAAATATATATTTTCAGTGAGAAAACACCACGAAATGGAAAAACGTTGTATAGTTGAAGGTTCACCTGTGATTACATTTTTTGGAGATGAAAATCCACCAAAGCTTTGGATTAAACAAGAAATATTTCCAATTTGTCTATTTGTTGCCCTGCGACAGACTGGCATCCTGTCCTGGGCCTGTACCCCGCCTTACGCCCAGTCTGCCGGAGATAGGCACCGGCCCCACTGCGACGGAACAAGCGGGAGAAGATGGATGGAAGTTCTTTTTTGATTGCATTTTTCTTTCACCCATCAAAAGAGTTAATATTTCTGGGTTTTGTGTTTTATTTTCAGTTAGTTTATTTGCACAACTTGTTATTTTTTAAGATTTTTCAAAGTGGCTGTTTTTAATTTCCAGTTACTAAACAGGAAAGGGGTGGATAGAGAAGGATGGGTGACACACAGGGAATGGATTCATACCTGGGTTAGCCGTGTCGAGGATTGAGGCCTCAGAATATGGGTCATCCACTCTCCCACTGAGCTGTGCCTTTGAATATTTGCATAATCTACTGCAACCTGTTTAGTTTCTTAACAAAACCTCAAATTAATAGAAAATATAAAGACTACAAAACAATGAGATAAAAAAAAACAAAAAAATGAAGATAATTTAAATGAAACTAGAACAAAAAAATGTAATTTCTTAAAACAGATCTCAATAAACATCCAAATAAAGCAAACAGAACAAAATGACTAAAACAGACATAAAATGAAAATGTCCAAATAAAAATTCTCAAAAAAACCTTGACAGTAGCTGAAGGCACGTACTTTTATAAAAAAAGCAATAGGAAAAATACATCGCAGGAACCTGTCAAATATGTTAGATGAACCTCTTAACTAGAATCGTCATGCAGCCATAGTAAATGTACCAACAATCGATGTCCTCCATTAAGATGAAAGTCTACTTTTAAACAACTGTGCCTAACAACGCACACAAACAGAAGCTGAAGCGTAATGTAGTCAAGTTTTAATGAAAAGAAACCCAAAGCCATGGAAATGCCCACATCAAATGAAAATAGTAACTCCTCTTTTACATATGAACCATGGCAGTTAGTTAACAAGATGTATGCATTTGAAAAATCAATATATTTTTAATGCATAATGTTAATAAACAAGTTAAACATTGTGATTTTGTCGTTGCTGCAGCTAGATATAGCTGACAACTTCTCTTCCCACTGAATTTGTTAATAACCTCAGAAAATTGTTTTAGATCACTCAACACCAAAAAAATGGCCTTTAAAGTGTTTGAAAACGTTATTTAGACATTTTTAAAGAAAATACCTTCCTTGGGAAACATACAGTGTAGGCATTCCCCTAAAAAGGGGAACATTTCAGTCTGCATACATATACTTAAAGGAAAGGAATTAAAGAAAAGAGACACAAAGATGAATGCTTAATTTTGTGACTCTTTACATGAAATGTATGAAACAAAATATATATCACAACTCAATATCTGGTTAACTTATTTATATATACGGTACCTGGTATATATAAATAAGTTGCTATCAATGAACTGGTATTAAATATTTCACTTTAGTAAAAACTGTTCAGATACTAATATATATAATATGCTTTGTCAGCATTTATACAGGACTTAAAATGATGGTTGACAGCCAAAGAGGAAATAAATCTAAGATAGAAATATAATCAAGCTTTTTAATTTACTGTGCTAGTAATAAAATCTTTAATAAGCCAAATGTGTTTTCTTGCTAGTTTGTTTTTTCTTTCTTTATAACAAGCACTGATTTATAGCCATTTCAATTAAGACTCTGAAATTATATTTTCAAATTTTTTTTTTGCTGCGTAACTATTAGAAACGCTTCGGAGCTAAAACTCAAATACTCTTCTTTGTCCGTATAGCTAAAGCTAGCACTCATTTATTAATTTATTAATTTCATGTTAAACTACAAATCTGCACATATTGAAACAGTGAACTTTGTAGAAAGTATTGTGTTCGGGACAAACATCATTTGAGCATTTGTTTAAATTAGAACTACTATTTGGATCTAAATCCAGATAGCTGGATTCAGCATTGTAGCTAATTTAGCCTAGCCTCGCTAAATGCTAAGGCTATGCTGGTAGTTTAGCTTAGCCTAGATTTTACAAAAACAAAAAGGTACAAGCACAAGTGTATTCATTCAAATATCAAAGTATTATGTTTTTTTCAAAAATTCATGTTGATATGTTTTGGTGAGTATGTAAATTTTAATGTTTATCAAAATTCTTTAGTTCAGCTTCAGTATAAAATTTGCTTTTTTTGGCTATTTCTTTAGTTCAATGTCAAACCTTTATGGGGCACTAAAATGAACTTTAGAGATGTTCAGATTAAACAAACAAACAAAATCAACAAGGCAGAGAAAAAAAAAACTGGCAGCAAAATAAACATGTAACAGAAAATGAAAAGAGCAGTAGCAGCAGCTAAGGAATATGGAAGTGTGTACAGAGTGCATTCCCATCAGTGAAAGGAGAATCCTGATGCTGGTAGACCACCACACCATTCACTTAAGAATCTGAGGACATCCTGACACTCTGGACTGTGAGTGGTCTGTGGGGTCAGATAAATACAAACAACCACTCATAAGTTTGTCAGATATCAACGACATTAAGAAAATAAAATAAATCCCAAAGATTCTACAGCTTTGAGCTCACTATCCTTTTGCTTCAATGTTGAACTCAAAGTAGAATGTGGTTAAATTAAAATATGAATTGCAGTTATATCCAAAACTACATATTCAATCTTACAGCATTCAGTCATTATTATGTCTTAGAAAATGGAAAACAATCTATAAACCCAACAGGTTTAATTCTACTTATATTACTTTCATTTAACATTCTGAGAAAATTAAAAAGTAAATTCCTTATTTTCAGAAAATGTGTGGGAACCCCGGTTAAAGGGGTGCTTTATAGCACTAAGTGCCATCTAGTGGCAACAGAAAATATTACCTCCAACTCATGCTCTGCTGACAGCTATAGCTAGACAAGACAATCCAAGAAAAAACAATCTTCAGATTACAAAGAGTCTACTTTATATTCTAATAAATAAATTAAGGAGTATCACATTAACAGTCCATAGTCAAGTCAAATCCAAGGATTTGTGTTGATTTGCTCATGTTAAGAATAAATATAAAATAACCTAAGTATACTGATGCCGACATTTCATCTATATTCAAATTAACTAAAGCGGCTCCTGTCTCACAGAATGAGCAAAAGTCTATCTCACCTTTGTTGCCATAAGAAATTTATTCCAGTCTTCTTTGTTTGCTGTTTTTCCTGCAGCAGGAAACTCAATTTTGTTCCTCAGCACAGGATAACCTTCAGGCAGAGACAAGACCAGACAAAGTAAGAAGTAAACTACATCATAAGGGCAAACTATAAGCAAAAAGCAGCAGAATAAAAGCAGGCTTTGTGGTCAACAAAACACTATTATTCAGCTGTTATCCTTCATACGAATAAAAAGGAAAATAACTCTAATGACGCAGTATTTATCCAAGTGAGTACCTTTAATGAAAATTTCTAATCAACTAAAAGCACAGAACAAATGGAAAAAAAGACGAAATGAAAAGAGACGAGCAAAACTATTAGAAAAACAGGCAAGAACACTTTTATGACTAATTGCTGTCTTCAGAACAGAGGAAAACGCAATTTTTTTCCTTCATGTTCTTTAACACCTCATATATTTTCATATTAAGTGCTTCAAAAATCTCACCCATGTTTTATATTTGATTAAAAAAAATAATTTCTTTCTTTATTCTGAAGGCATTAAAACTAACTTCAGCATATTGAAGTGAAGGTTTTTTTCGTAGAGTGTTTACAATCGGAAAGATTCATCTTCATGTTTGTCCTACATAGAGGTATTTGGAGTAAATGCTAGGATATCAATGTTATGATCTCACTAAATTCATACAGTCACTGGAAAAACAATTCACAAACAACGATCACGATGAAGTGAAGCAAACGTCCCCTGCAGAAGCAGGTGCGTCTCTTTCCATGTCCAATTTACCAGGATTTAGGATTAGACAAGCATGGTGGACATTGGAATTTTGATAAAAAATGCATCTAATAAAAGCCTAAATGTTGTTCGTGGGGAACAACCACATCAGACACACTTATCACAGAGTATTTAGGGAGTGGAAGACAGTTAATTATATTCCCAAAACTGAACAGGTAGATTTAGAAAATGTAAAAGAAGAACAGCTCTGCTGTGAGCAGCTGAACATGTCTGTAATCAACGGGACCCAATAGTTGTTCATTTTTTTGTCATTACAGTGTTCACTTATGTCTAAAGAAAGAAAACATTGCTTAATTAAAATACAAACGTGTGTTGAGAAATAAACTGCATTGAATGCAATGTGGTGGAATGGGCTGCAGATATAATACACAGCCTGATCCTTCATGTAATAAAACATGCTTCAGTTTTTCACCCTTTTTTCCTTTATTATTCTTCCGTTGTAGAAAATGTGAGCCTTAATTTTGATATTTTCTGTGCTTCACCAACTTGATGTAGTGAAAATGCTGCCTGTCATCTTTGCCTGATCAGGAAAAAATGCCTAATTAATATTTCAGATAGTGTGTGCCGCACTTATTTTCTTTTCAACTCTTTACTGGTTAAATCACATGAGCACCATAAGAGCCTTGGTGTGACCTTAGACTGCAACCTCAATCTTCAAAAGCACATTCATAATAGATCCCAGTCTGCAGTCTATTACCTTAGCATCATTCCTACAATCAAATTCCTTTTGTCACAACTTGACTTAGAAAAACTAATCCATGCCCTTATTTCTAATAGATTAGACTGTTGTAATGCTTCTTGCTGGAACATCTCAACAGACTGTCAGAAAACTTCAGCAGCAGCCCAGCTTCTAAAATCAATCTATTTATCACTGCTCTTTTAAAATCTCTTTACTGGTTAATCAGGGAATAGTTTTTCAGAATACTTTTGATAGTTTTCAAAGCTTTAAATTGCATGGCTTTCTAGCATGCTCATTGATTACAGTCTGGTTGTTAAGGTCTGATTCTGGGGTTACATAGAATCAGTTCCAGACCAGCTTTTGGATCCTTTAATTCTTGTTTCTGTTTTTTGAAACTCCCTTGGATTAGTTTTAACAGCATCCAACTTTAAAACTAAACTTAAGAGGTATTTATTTCCTCAAGCTTTTAGTAAGGCTTGTGTTTCTGGATTTAAGAATCCTTTTCCATTTTGTTTTTTTTTTCCTATTTCTTATTTTATGGGATTTTTCTCTATGAATACAAAATTTCATTTTTATTATCTTTAATTATTGCTCGATTTGCATTGATTAGTTGCATTGTGTTAAACCTTGAAAAACATATTTGTTTAGAATAGATGCTGACTGTGCCATCGAAACATTAATAATTAAGTTTTCAGTCTAACTTTCCTTACCCTTTTAATCATTTAATCTTTTTTATATTATCATCTAATTTGAATTACTTATTTTTAGCATCTTTGATTATTTGTGTTGTCTTTATCCCAGTGCTGTCTCGTTTTTTTCATGTATAGCACTTTGAATTTCCTTGCCAGTGAAATGTGCTATTTAAATAAGCTTATTTTCCTTTTTAATTTTCTGTTCCTCAAGCCCATTGAGTCTATGACTCAACATGGACTGGAAGGATCAACTTTACTTGATAAAATAGACAGTTTACACCCAAGAACAAATAATAGAGAAAGGTCAAATATTATTTAATTGATGTTTTTCTCTTTAGGTTTTCTCTCCTTCATGGGTCCAGGACATCAGTATTTGTATTTTTTTTTCCCAAATTCAAAAGTTGCGTTTATCAGACTATGAAACACATATTTTCCATGTTAGATGTGACATGGTTTGTTACCAGTGAGAACACAAGGCAGCGAGCGGAGGCCTGTGTTGGTGGCCACCAGCGAAGCCTCATACGTGTCCCTTTCGTCCCGAGGGAGAACCTGCTCTAGCCGGTTTTGCACGGACACCATCAGCACCCAGTCACGGATCTGCTCCAGCTGGGCTTCCTGTCATCCATAAAACATAATTAAAAATGGCTGCTTGTAAAAATCTGAGCGAAACCAATCCTTTTACAGCAGCATTTAAAAGCTATATGATATTAGATACCACGTTATAAAACATAAAAATCCAGCAATTTAACATCAGTATAAATATGTTTTAAATAAACTGAATATAATGAAAGATATATTTGTGCTTGCATCAAATGCATACTTAAATTTTTAAAACTATAACTCAATAAAAGAAGAACAGTAGGAGTGAAAAAACATGTAAACATCTGATCAATCTTGCCTTCATAGATTCAGATTTGGCTAAAATCTGTTGGTTATTCATCTTTTGTGCCTCACGATTCTGTGTTAAAAGGACTGAAGATGATGAAACGGATCAATCCAACAGTTAACGTTCAGCTGACAGTGACGCTAATGATTTCATAAATCCACACAATCACATTTATTAACAAGACCACAGAGGAATGTGACACTAACTCCCTGGGATCTGATTTGCAGCACGACATCGATATTGTCTCCATCTATCAGGCTGTAATTTCAGCGTTGATCTGGGGTGAGTGGGTGGAGGTGATTTTCTTACGGTCACACAGAGTTTGGTGGGGAGTGGAACGTCAAAAGGAATGTCCGTGTCCAGGAAGTCGGAGTGATCGGGAGCGTGGCCGTCGTCCAAGGCCTGCAACCGGGAAGCCATTTACCCAAGAGGCAACACAGGATAAACAGACAAATAAGTGAATAAAATAAATAACACAACATTATCTCAAATAATTATGTAAAAAAAATGAAATAAATGAACAATTTTGGTAAAAAGCTCATTTGCAAGAAAAACAAAAAGTTAAAATTTCCATAGCTACATGCAAAAGTTGACACTAGAACCACATTTATATAGTAAAACACAGACTGTTAAGCAACAAGGTGAAGTGCCTTGCCCAGGGGCAACTGAATAGAACCGACAACCTTCACATGGAAAGTAAACTACACAGCCTCAGACCTGCAGACGTTAAACGATTAAGTTAAAAATACCCTGGGATTAAAAGTCCATATTTATTGGAAAGGAATGAATTTTCTTCATGGTCAAAATCATAATTTTAGAGAAAATTAGAAAAAGATCAGAAAACTACAAGGGATACTAAAATAGGGACCTTTTTTAACTTCAGGCTTGTTTTTCATCAAATTGTGACTCATTTATCCCATAAATATAACACTCACTGGTTTACAAACACCCAGATCTCCTTCCTGTATGAACTGAAGTGAATTATTCACATTTTCCTCTTGTAAATATCTGACTTTACAACCTTTGTAAATTAAAACTTCATTCCTAACTTTTAAAACTCTTAAATGTAAGATGGTTATGTAAGAATATAACTTTATTATTGCAATGTTTCACCTTTTCAAGACTTATTTTTAAGCATCAGAGAATATCCAACATAAAAGTCTGATATTGATTTTAATTTCCCAACAGTAATATGAAAACTTTCTTGTGTGATCTTTAAATGTACAACGTTTCAGTACGCTCTCACAGAGAGTTAGTAGGAAGACTTTTCTGCAGATACCTACATCAGACAGGTCCACAAAGTGGTTGAAAAAGATAAAGGCCATGTTCTCCCAACCAACAGCCTGACAGGATAAAACAAAGAGAGAAAAAAAGACATTCAGGTACTAATGATGCAGCTACAACAGGATAACTGTGAAAACACATCACAATTGAATCACTAATCACTTGACACAACTGATCCCTCCTCTAACAGCAGTAATTTATCAAAAAGAGACTGAATTATAGATTTATATTAATACATTTAAAGTTTATAATCCTGGAATAGGAGCGAAAATGCACAAGGAATGTCTGAAAGTTACAATAAAACTGAGCTTTCTAAATGATTCAGACAATCTCAAAGGTGTTTGCTTATCTTTTATAACATTATTTTTAGTAGAAACTGGGCCAAACAAATCAAACTAAATACAATAACAGGACAGATCAGCCATGAAAAGGATCAAAAATAAAACTTCAGAATAGTGAGATTCAAATAAAGTAGCATTGATGTTTCCCACTGGACCCACCTTGCAGTCTAGGCCAGCTTCATAGAAAGCTTTGTCTGCACGGATGAGCTCAGTGTAGCGCAGCAGAGACACAGACACCTTGGCTGCTATGCTCATCTGAAAATGAAAAAATAAAAACCATCAGAAGGTTTGAACTGCAGCCTTGTCTGAAAACCAACTGAAACGTTCCGTATTTATTCATTGTTCAGGTCAAGCTGCAGTTTACCAGCTGCTCGACTCCTTTAGCTGCAGACCGAGCGGCCAAGTAGTGAGCGATCAGCAGCATTTGCTCAAAGTCTTCGTGAGCCGGAGAGTTGGCCTCAGCTGACTTAGATATGTTCTCGCACTGAAACCGGAGCCACAAAAACAGCACATGTATCACTGCCGTCGAGTTAGAAATGCAGGTTCTTTCTGGTGTTGTGATTCACCAGCTGCTGCAGGAAATTTCGCAGGTCGGCCCACATGCGGTACGATTCTGGTCCGTCAGGGCTGGGACTGCTGATGAGGTCCAGAAACAAACGCTTATAGATGTTGAAGTTCTGGTTAGAAAGAAATTTACATTAAATATTATTAATTCAATGCTTTACAGTATAACAAGCTAACTATTCTAAAACTCTTTATTAGTGGGATTATTAATCTAATTTCCCTCTTTAGCATTTATGTTCTTAGAAATTGTGTGTTTTTACTTGTGGGTTTGGTGGAGCTCCGTGCTGCGTGTAGAGCTGCAGAGCTTTCTGTGCATCTTCCTCCTTGATGAGATGAGTTGCATAAAGAGCAACATACTTATGGAGGATCTTAAAGTTCTGTCAAAACAAACATCAATGATGAGGAGAAAAGACCAAAAAAATAAATACTTATTCAAATTCAACAAGATTTAAGGCCCCAAATCCCACATAAAACCACTGAGATCTTTAATGGTCGGGTTATAACACTGAAAATGAAACTCTGGTTATTGAAAGTGGTTTATAAATATTATTTCTGCCTTTTAAACTTTCTCAAATCTGTAACATTACAACCATAAATCTCATGGTAACAGAAAGCAGAAATCGACTGACAGCTTTCTTTTTAAGGCGTCAAAACAGACTATTTTCACAGCAGCCTAACTGATCCTCAATATGAGCTTTAAGTCCATCGCTTTCTTTGGCTCCATTTGCATTTTAAAATGACAATGATAAATGTTACACACAAAAAAAAAATCTTTAACAAATCAATGTTAACAAGTCTCAATAAAAAATGAAAAAAAATTCTTAGAAAAAACAAAACAAACTTTAAAAATGGATAACCAATGGAGGAAGCACCAACACACGAACCTCGTTTTATCTCTCGAAGGAGATATGAATGCTCGAATGAATCAGTAAACACATCCACATATCAGCTGATTGTGACACAAGGAAAAAAAAAACAAATGTTCTATCAGATTCAAATCCTTTCCAGAACGTTATCACCTCCAGTAAGATGGAACATATTGTTAACATTAAATTATTTCTTTAAACCTTTGACTAGGACATTCTAACACATAAATCTAAACCTTTACAGTTGATTCAGTCAATTGAAATGGGTATTTTATTAAAACAATCAGAATAAATGTTAACCTTTGGAAGAGATGAGCTAGTTTGGTCATATGTGGTGGTGTTCACATTGTGAGCTATCACTGATGAATACTGACATGACCGATCATACAGAGGTGGCTCTAGAAACCTGCTGTTCTACCTGTTTGGATGCCGTCTCCAAACATTTCTCCCACTGGCCTTTCTCTGCGTACAGGTCCAGAGCAGCCATGACGTCCACACCCACCAGCTGGGCACACAGTCACAAAAACAGCTTATCAACACACAGCACAAAATCTCCTTCAATACAAAAAAAAGTCTTTACAAAAGTCTTCACATTAATTCATAGTAAAACATTTAAATGATCTATACATTGTTTATATACCAATCAAATTAGTGATTGGTTTTAATTTTTAAAGTCTAGTTATTATAATGAGCTCAAACATTGGTAATTTAGCTGAAATATGCTTACAGACTCCACTCTGCCTTGGTTTTTAAGGTGCTCCTTGTACTTCTGATCCACATAGTCTTCATATCTGCAAAAACAGCATGAGCCAGATGTTAATAGATTAGAACTATGGAACATTTCTGCTGTTTAAGTTCAGAAAAGGTGCAGCACAGTGTATCTGGAGTAATGGGACAGAGGAGTGTCGTTAACCTTGGTAACAGGTCTTTGGCCACTTGCTTGGCTTTATTCCACTCCTCGCCGTGGATGAAGGCATCGATCGCCTCTTTGAACAGGTCCATGTTGAGGTAAAGCTCAGCAGCCTTGAGTACAAAAAATAATATTCTGGTGAGATCAGTTTTCAAATGACAGATAAAGGACTCAGTTATTAACTCTTTAACAAATTTAGATCCTTCATATGTTTTAATTTCTCCCAAACTAAGTTTTTTCACCCACAGCTTTAAATTTCCTCAGCTGTGTGAGTCTTGGCCCGACGATATGAACCACCTCTGTGGCTCGGTCTCCACTCAGGAACTTGATGGAAAGTTCTGCTGCCTGGAGAAAAAAAAAACAAAGAACAGCAAAAAACAAACTAAATCTTAAACATTTAAATGAAGAAGACAATCCAAGGAGACTTTGTACAAAATGATCCACAGATGATAAAGAGACATTGGGGGCAACAAAAAAAGTTGCAGCACCGCAGAGCTTTCTGTTGTCTGAGAGACCTTGGTGTTGTTTCATGGAAGATAAGGATCCACTGACACAATCAACAAGGTGTTTATTTAAAGACGGCATCACCTGGAAATTTGACATTTTCATGCTAAAAGGTGAGTTTTTTGTGGGCTTTTTTAACCAAATTTAAACCAGAGAAGTCGAAAAGGGAGAGTAAAATTTTGGTCTCCCTCCTTGATTTACATAATTCCTGAAAAGCTGCTAGCATTAGCCTGAGTTGCTATCACTACAACCTCCTCTATTTCACCAAAGGTGCAAGTCTAGATGACTGTGTAACTGTTAAACTATTGTGCAGGAGACCAGGAAACGATGTTAAGTGAACCATAGCAAACTGCTCATGTTGCTAACGCTACAGCCACAAGATCTCGAACACCCACAAGTCAAATTCTCCAAAGTACAGCTGTGAGAAAAAAGGGGTATAAAAAGGGGTCTGATGAAGCTCTATCTAAACTCCTTTTTTACTATTACGTATTAAATGTGAATTTAAAGACGATTTTGGAAGGATTATATATGTAAAATAACAGGTTATGACTTATTTAGGCTGCGGAAAAGAGAGAGAGCAAGACTTTCAGCACCAAGCTCCATTCAAACTGACTCTGTTTAAAGATCTCAAACTGTCTAGAAAATGCTAGAAAAAAATGTAACTTTTTAGGAAAGTCCATTTTTTTTCTACTATTAAAAAACAACAAGATATGTAATCCTTTCTTTGAAAATGCTCGCTCTCATAAGTCAAGTTTATGGGTGTAGTTCAGCTTCTGCATGAAGAGTCGAGGATGTTTGCGCTCCTGTTTACTGTGAAACAAATAATTTGTGTTGCATTTTACATTGTTTATAGTAAAAAGATCTTTGTCAGTGAAAATCTTGCCTGATATATTTTAAATTGTCCTTCTACATCAACCATTGCTGAATGGCCAGATTTGTTCCAAATCTTTCGAAACGCCACAGACCCAGAATATACACCCATCATCTGCTTTTTTTTATCTCTACAATAAAATGCTGGAGAAAGTAGAAAACTTAAACACTGTAAAAAAAAAATTCTCGTTTTAAAATACTACTAAAACCCCATTATTCTGTGGCTCCTCGCTCTTACAACGGCAGGATGTGATCTCTTCTTCAAAGAGAAATAATTAATGAGCACTCACAGCAGGACATCTAGAAAAAGAATAGTGTTCTGGAATATTCTCATTATAGCTGCTAGAACTGAACATACTGGGATTGGAAATCAGCCAAAAAATTCTGATCATTTTTTATTTCCTCAGATTTCTGATTGTTTAGGAGATCTAGAAAATCTAAAGCTTAGATGACTTCTGTTGGTGCTAACAGGGAGGCTCCCTGATTTAATTAATCCATGTGAGGCGTTTTATCCAGTTTGTGGTTTTCTCCCAGGAAAACCAGCATATATAAAGAGGAGAATCCAAATTTCCACCAAAGACAGTTTCCTCTTAAAATATACAAACAAATATGGTTGCAGATTTCCTAAAGATTAGAACATACAAATTTTGGGTTGTGTTCAGGAACATGGAAATACTAATTTTAGACATAAATGTGATATATTTGTTTTTAAACACCTTAGAAACCAATAAATTGTTATCATTGGTCTTTAGTTTACCCTAAAAATATGTTCAAACAAATAAAAAACATTGGCAGATAAATAGAATAAAGGCTGATGTCCACCTTTGAACTCACCACAGGAAGAAAACACATTGATTTCAGCGACCCTGTGATCTTTGCTAAAACACCACCAGGAGACCCAAAGTTCAATAAACAAACGGTTGTAACTCCCGACCCGTCCATCGCGCTGATGCTACAGCTTCTGGGTTAATAAAAATCCCTGCGGATACAAACCTATTGATTCTTGACACTCCATGACCTTTCGCTTCAGCAGCGCATCCAGAGCAAGCATTCAAATTTCCAATGATCTCTCCGCAGCCCTGAAGTCAATAGTGCACAGAGCCTGATGTGTGCCTTCGCTCTCCACAGAGAGAGAGAGAGATCCACCAACGTTAGAGACACCCTGACCTTTCCCATTTCTCCAAGATAATCTCAGCAACCAACACCTTCATCTACTTTGAACTTGAAGTTAAAAGAAATGCAGTGAAGTCAGACATTTATTAATGTTTTATAAACATTTATAAACTGCATCTAAACCATTTATGAAAGGTAAATAGATCATATTGCCCTAACCTCAACATCAGTGGTCTTCAGACCTGAACCTAGCCTTATTTTGAATTTAACTTGCCCTGTGATGTTGGATCAGTTGACTTAATACCTTAAATAATCTATTTATCCTTTATAAATAATTTAAACATCAATAAACTGTCTGTTAATCATTAATAAATAGTCTTTTTACCATTTATTAATGATTGTTTTGATGGTTATTATTCAAATCAAAATCTAGATCTTATATCTAAATCTTAAATCTAAATGTTAAATATATATCTTTTTGGTTGTTATTAACAGTGTGCACAGCTTTATGCTTCTGATGCGTCTTCAGGCCCGGATGTGGAAGCAAGAAAAACATGTTTAGGCAGCAATAAAGATGATCAATCTCTACCTTCATCCAGGACGCCTCCATTAAGGCGGCGTTGGAGTCATCCTTCACCTTCAGGTAACAGTCCACAGCTCGGGAATATTCTCCCATCTGCTCCCACTCCTTGGCCTGCTCCAGAAAACCTTCAGCCCCACTACAACCAAACGTTCAGGAGAACATGAGGATACACTTAAAAAAAAATTAAGGAGAATCTCAGAGTGTTTCATCATGAAAAAAGCTGCATGTTTAACATATTTTTCCAAAAAATAAATTAAATTCGGTTCCTGATGATGAATACATTTAGAAATGATAGATTTACTGTCATAACTGGAATCAGTAGTATGCTTGATTACTAAACCACACCTCCATAGCAGCTTTCTCTAATAAAAGGCAAGACTTGCAGCTGTAAACTCTTCAGGAATAATTTAGTGTTTTTTTCCCCTCTTTAAATCTCATTTTCATTCGTCTCTACTGGCAACTTTTGATGTTTTCTCCCACGAGCCATTAAAGGATCTGGGGCGTTGGGTGGGGGGGGGGATAAGAGCTGTGTGCTGTGGTTTGCTTGCTAACGAGCTGTTCCTTGTTGGAAGTTCTAGCTGCAGGAAAAAAAAAAGATCATGAGAGATGTTTAAATAAAGCATCAAACTAGCTGTTTGCGGATGGATTAATTCAGTGAGTTTTGGAGGAGAGGCTGTAGAATATTTAGACACTGGGTTTGCTGGGATTTGAGGCTGTTTGAGCTGCTATCAGTGTAAAGGTGAGCCCTAGATAACGTTTAAAGGCAGAGTGAGAAATACAACAGCTGTTTTTGAATGAGTGAGAATAAATTTATGGCAAAGTAGTGATCAGAAATACTTTTGGGCAGCAATCTCACCGGCCATCCTTCTTGGAGTTCTCCCTCTCATACTCCTCCTGCAGCACAGTGAGCTTGCTGGGGAGATACTCCTTACAGATCCGCATTGCATCACTCCACATGTCTGCATCCTGTTAAACATACAAGACGAGTGTAAAAAAAAAAAAAAAATAGCAGCTAGGTACGATGAAAGAATGAGTGCATGAGAGCTGCAGGTTAAATCATCAGCCTCTTTAGTTTGTGGGGTTACCTTATAAAATTTGACAGCCAGTTCAGGCCTCTGAGCTCGGAGCAGGAACGCTTCGGCTTTCTGGAAATCCTTCTGTTCGAAGCAGAACTTGGCT
The DNA here is from genome assembly GCA_034780135.1 of Jordanella pulchra. Taxonomy (NCBI): domain Eukaryota; kingdom Metazoa; phylum Chordata; class Actinopteri; order Cyprinodontiformes; family Cyprinodontidae; genus Jordanella; species Jordanella pulchra. Next base: position 17,329 of record JAUZNJ010094479.1, read on the forward strand.
TGGCCGACCAGAACCTCGGAAACACTTTCTGGATCATGGCTCTCGGCCACCCGCTGAGCGTTGGCCCAGTCCTTGTTGTGGACGTACCTGAATCAGACCGTATGGAAACATGTTCCCAGAGGATTTTTCACTTTTCATAAAGTATAAAATAGAGAACGATGTAACAGTGCTCAATAATCAAACCTCAGACACTTAAGGAAATTATGATCCATGATAAGAAACTAGCCAATTAATATGAACTGTAGCAAATTTATCAATAAGCATCCAGGCAAACATATCCAGTGAAAAATAACCCAGTAGGTTGGTGATAGCTGATGGTACAATTTAACAACGGAAGAAAATCAGTGCAAACTCCAGGAAGAAAAGGTAGATGGGTAAATAGTTCTAGAAGAACAGGAGGAAATCTGGATAAGCAGCATTCTGAGGTTCTTCATGATCATTCTTGTATTAAATTCATGAAAAATCTCAGAGATGGTTATTCAGAATTCTCAACAAGAGACATTTACTGAAATATCAGTGAAGTTTGTGTATTTTAGACTGTGTGGCTCAGGAAAATTCAACGATGTTAAGCTTTTAAACCCCGTTTATGTTGTTTTTCTTTCGTTACACTGAAGAAATAATAAAATTTAATTGTCTTATTCAAAGCTTAAAAGGAACATCAGCATGATCAGTACTTCAAGACCAGCTTACAGAGTTTTAGAAATCGAAAAAACTGACAACTGTACTCACATGAAAACAGCTTCTTTGGGTTTTCCTGCTTTGATGAACTCAGCTTCAGCCTCAGGAAACCTCGCCTGGCAGAACGAAACATGTCAGAACTACGATTAGCACTCAGTGGCAGAAAGTATGAACTGATACTCGGCGGTAATAATCTCATCAAGCTGCATTAGTGACTGATCAAATTTACAACAATGATAATAAGGGAAGCCTGTCAGACTGTCAGAGCTTCATTCTGATGGGAAACGACTTTCTCCTTTACCTAATAAAGAAAAATCCTGGTTTTAATGAGCTAGGCCTCGTTACGAAGCGTTGAACGTCGTTTCATAATCACATCAAGCTTGTAAACAAAATCCTTCCCTCTGTGATGGCAGCTTAGATAAATGAGACAGGTGGCTAATTTACCTCGTCCTCCAGGTATATGGCATACTTGAGGTGGATCTCGGGAATCTTCTCCTTACATGAAAGGCGAGCCAAGTCAAAGGCAAAGTCAAATGAGCTACAAAGAGGAAGGAAAGCAGGAAATCACACAAAGCAGACAATTATTTCCCTTTGGGAAACCATTTGCTTTAGGTTTTGCACCCAATGACCCAGACTGAGCTGAAATCTTTTAAACTTGTGATGCAGAGCAGGTCATGATGCTCACAACTTATTTGCAGCAGACTCGATGGCGAAGTCCAGCAGGCCAAACTTGTTGAGCAGCTTGACAGCCGCCTCTCCCCCAAGACTCTTGGCCCACAAGTAGGCCACCTGCTTCTGGGCTCCAGCTCCTCCATGGCTCTTTGCCACCTAAAGCACATCAACATGTTACAGACATCTTTATGTATAAATCACCACCATCCATATATTTGGGGATTTATCACTCAAGAAAAACATGGGCTGCAGATTTGTGTTTGGAACTTAGCTTAAATCATTATATTGGTTTGCATGCTTCCTCTGATCAGTCTTAGCTGGATAAGCATTTACTAGATAAATGTGACAAATTAGAGAAAGAGGTATTTATAAAGTAGAACGTACTTGGATACACTGCATGAGCCAAATGGGGTTTGGTTCTATCAGAACTGGCTTCTTCCTGCTCTATTTCAAACTGAATATGAAGCTTTTATTTCATGCTTGATGATTAGGGCTGAAACATTTTGCCAAATCGAAATTTCTTTTTTTAAAACCAATATTGGGATTTTCCTTTGATTGTGCTTCGCATGTAGGTGCATCCCTCCAGGGTTTTATTGTTCTTATGACCTTGAAAGCTTGCTTGTCCAGAGTCCATACTGTTACTGTTGTGACGTTGGAGCTCACTTCTAGCTCGTAAGCATTGATCAGCACGTTAGCTGCGACTCGCTCTTTCCTTTTTGTGGGCAGCAAACTAACTTTAAGTGTATTACTGCCATCACACAGCTTTAAAACGTTCACTACTTGAGGTTACAATCTCCTTTCACAAAAATTGTAGATTATTTAAGGTACTTTCACATGACTTTCCTTGATTATAAAAGTCACTTATGAAGCTTACAGGTTCCTTTCCTCATGTTTTTTTCAGGGGACTATTAGCCACCTCACAGGTTACTTTCACATTTCTTACATTTAACTCTACAGAAGTTAGAGACAATTTTCTTTTGTTAAACCTATGGATCACTCCCATGTAAGCCACTGGTTACTTTCTTTGAACCTAAATGTTACCGTTAAAGAACAAAACCTTGATTAAAACTTAAATCTGATGAACTTTACAGGGAAGTTAAAGCTAAAATCCCTTTTAATAACTTACAGGTAGAACCTGAAAGCTTACATCTGTTAAAGCTTTCTTGTATGTTTATTTTTTATATACATATATACACTTTAAGGTTAATAAATCTAAGCTTTAAATTAATACATAAAAAGCTAACAGGCGCCATCATTTGACATCAAGTTTACTTTGTCGATGTTGTTCTTAACTTACTATAAAACTAAGCCTAAAGTTTAGTTTCACAATTAACGGATTCAGTTAAAGTATTTTTCAGATCATCAAAATTATTTTCCAAAACTTACAGGTTAATTTCCCTCCAAAAATTAAATAGATAGTTTAAATTAATTTCATTAAACTTATTTGTGATTGTCCCAAAGTTCATTTGCTGAGCAGTTTTTATGCTTTGGGACAAACTTGGAGGTTCAACATAGCTAAAGGGAATTTTAATTTAAAAATAAAAAAAGAAAAGCAAGACAATAATCTGATGTTTGTACCCTGTATGCATCCTCCCACATGTCATGGACTCGGTACATATGGACCGCTGTCTTCCACTCTTCAGCCTCCATGAAGTGGTACTCTGCCTCTGAGAATCTGGACTCAGCTTCCAGTTCCTAGAAAAAAAACAGGCATATTCACCAAATGTACCAGAAAACACAAAAAAAAGCTTCACTCCACACAGATGGAGCATATAAGTATAGCAGAAAGGTTCCCCTTCTGTCGCCATTCAAAGCTCTCGAATGTTGGCTTTAAAGTAATGCTGCAAGATAACTCTAAAAAACTAAGCTCTAATGTAACAAATTATAGTTTTAAATGAAGTAAAAATACAAGAAAATTATCTAGATACCATTATGTAAATAAGTTGTTCATGAACAAAAGTCAAACAGATTTTTACAAATTGTACAGTTTTGTAAACGACAAATTTAAAGTCATGTTTTTTTCTGTGTTGCCTCTTTGGGGAAATTAATATATTTCACATATATAAGATTATTATTAACATTCTGGGTTTTAATGTGTACAAATCAGTATAAAATCCCCCATTTGACTCTAAACTAAAACATCGTTTTCAGTGGTTCTCCTTCTTCACATGTCCTCCTCCTGTGTTAGAATGTATTGCAGATTTGGGATTTGAGGCCTTTGAGAGCTGATCTTAATTTAAAGGTTCAGTAGTCTGAGTCAGATAATTCACGTGGGAATATTCCAGAGTTACAGCCCATTTACTGTGAAATTCACTAAAGCCTTTTCCATCTACTACAGTCCCAATGCAAGACAATGTAGTCTTGGAAAAAACCCACTGTAACAGCAGCAGAAGGCCGTGCGTCCAGCTCAGGCAGCTGAAGCTCTGTGTTTCAGATAAAGCTCTGTGCTGTGAAATTGTGTAATCCTTTTTATATGAAATTATAAAGCAGGAAGAAGGTTACAGGCAAGTTAAGGAAAGATTTTCTTTTAGGTTAATTCCTTAGTGAGTTTAAATAATCTGGCAAATTAACTGGTTTTAATTTGAGCTTTTGCAGTTGACTCTAACATTTCTAGTCCTGTTCAAGTCCCACAGTCAACCACTTCCCTCTGTTAGTACCTTGGCCAGGAGGAGGTGGGTCTCCGTCAGCAGATCGGGGTGATGTTTGGCAACTAAACGAATAATGTCATCAAACATCCGGTTCTTCTTGTACATGGTGATGGCAAGATCAGGCTTATTGACGGCGGCAAACAGCCTGCAGGGTAGAGAAGCGTTAGGAACATGTTTCATGAAGACCAAGCTCTGATTTCACGTAGCTGTGACAACGATGGAAGGTGTGAAATTAAAACAAAGACAGCAAGTGTTTACCTTTCGGCGTCTTTGAACTTTCCATCCTTCTCCAGCGCCTGAGCTCTGCTGACGTACATAGCAGTGACCTCCTCCTCTGTCATACACTCTATAGCCAGCTGTGCACAGTGAACAACTGCAGCTCAAATAAGTCTGACATATTAAGTAGGAATATTTAAATAACTGAGAGATAGCTCTAATGTATGAAGAAAGTGAATATTTCAAAACTTTACTTGGTCATTGTTCCCTCACTGACCTTGTGAGCCTCCTCCCAGCGTCCTGCTGAGGTGAACATGTCAATGGCATCTTTAATGTGACCCCCCTTCACAAACAGCTGCTCTGCTACCTGGAGGGAAAGGTAGGAGAAAACACCTGAATCTGATGGATGGATGGATGGATGGATGGATGGATGGATGGATGGATGGATGGATGGATGGATGGATGGATGGATGG
>JAUZNJ010094489.1:0-22015 GCA_034780135.1 Jordanella pulchra
GAAGAGATGATTTAGGCAAAAAAATCATTTTTGAAAAAAAATGACTTAGGCAATTATTTTAAGAAGGTGACGATATTCAATGTTTATATTCAGGCTTTGACATCGCTAAATAAAAAAACAGTGAAATCTACTGCTTTCAAGAGAGACCAGATCAGTGAACAGTAGAGACTGATTTATTCTCAGGATAAATACAGTTAATCTGTGGTGGCGAAAGCAAAATAAGCTCTACTAAGAGAGAGGGGAAAAAAACTTGCATCTGTAAGTTCTCTTAGGACAAATCAAATCTGAAGCAAAACAAATCTTGTAAATTAGTTTTTTTTTGTTGAGAAAATTAGGACTGTACTGTGTACTTTGATGATATAACATATTCTTCTTGTCTGAGTCATCAAGGGTGTTTTTGGTGTTTAATCCAAGCTTCCTTCAACCGTAAACCTTGCAGTCATGACAGGCCTCACAGAGGACGCTGGACTATACTTCCTGCAGTTTAGGTTGTGAAACCTGGAAATGGACTTAGTGTCTATGGTGTTTCAAGTCAGAAGGGTAAAATATAAATGCATGCCATGCCGAAGATTTCTTTTGTAATCATTTTGTCAAAGGTCATAGCTGCAAGTTTTTCTTAAAAACTGTTATTTTTTCAAAAATAATACATCCAAAGAACATCTAGTGTGATGCAGTACAGAAGTATTAATTTTAAATATATTTAATTTATAAATAACTGATCAATAATTTTTCTCAAAGCCAAAGCAAAATGATTCTGCACCAGTAAGAAGGGTTTGGTTGAAGTAAGAGCTCAGACGTTGCCTGATCCTGGTAGCTCTGTGATGGAGCTGAGAAATGGCTTCTTCTGGTTTTACTTTTCTCAGATTCAAGAGAAAAATAGATGGAAGCAAGAAATGAGGACAAACATTGGTCAAACTTTTGAGCACTGATGCCAAATTAAGGAAGCAAAACAACCAAGAAAGAAAGCAGTGGTTTTCCTCTGAATGAGTAAGTTAAATGTTTGCTAAGGCCAATCAAATGTTAGCATTTTCATTAGTGGACGTAGGACCTAATAAGAATGCAAAGGGAAAAATGAAGCCCAGGTCTACTTTACAGCAGATATTTATAAGGAGAATCTGTCATCTAACCCTAACCTATCTGGATTTGTTTCTCTAAATCTGTGGAGCTGCAACTCCAATATGCTACACATCTAACCTCCTTTCTGGCAGAAAATACTTTAACCTTATCTGCTTACCTGAGTGAGAGGTCTGAGATTTCTCTCCCAGCGGGGGAAGACATTAGTGAAGGTAAGAGGCTCGGATCCCTCAAAGATAAGGTACGCCTGTGGGGGTCTTCTTGGGTTTATCTCTGTGGATCAAACAGAGCATATTAAATAGAATAAAAAAAACACAGGCCCTTTATTTCTAAGGCAATTAAGTCATGAAAGACCCCTCTGACCTTTACAGTATTGCAGAGCAGTCTGCATGGCACATTTTCTCTCATCATGCCAGAGGCTCCAGGCTGAAGCAGAGCTTTCTGTTTGCTCAGGCTGACCTCTCTGCCACAGGTAGACCTCAAACCGGTTGTCAAGCAGGAATAAGGCTGATGACAGAAAGCAGAGGACATTAAAACTGCAAGAATGACTTTGATTCAGTTATGTTTTAGCATCAACTTCAGATCATTTCTACACAATCCTTTACAACTTTAGGTCTTTTTCCTTATGTTTTTACCTGGCTGAGGAACGCTGTACAGGCATTCCTGGACAAAGGGCATCGCCATCATGACCCCCGGCACCAGGATCGGACTCTGGAGCTCCTCTGCTTTAAATCTACCCAAAGTGGCGCTCAGATGGAAAAGCCGGGGAGTGAAGTTGTACTTTCCAGGATCTGCCAAAATAAGGACAGAAATGTTCTCTCTTTCTATAAAATTAGAGATAAGACTTCAAATCTGCCTCATGTTGCACCTTGAAGCATGCAGTCATAGGCCTTTCTGTTCATCTGGCCCAGTGCTGTCCAGAAGTCTACAGGCTCTGAACCTTCCTCCACAAAATCTATCTTGATGGGATTGTTTTTGCAGAGACCAAGCTCTGGTGCACTCCTGGAAAAAAAAAACAAAAAAAAAAACACGAAACTCAGACAAAAAAAGCTGGAAACTTCTGATACACTAAGACAGAAAACAAGACTCATGCTTTACATTTGAGTGAGACGCTCCACTGCCCTCTTACTAACTTCTCGGGTGCTGCTATGGGCTTTACAGCCAGTCCAGAGATACAGCACCCCCTGCTGGCTGTTCAGGAGTACAACAGAGCCCCTCGACCTCAGGCTAGAACAGCAGCATTCCCCCTCTAGCAGCAGCGCCTCCTCTGGGAGCTCCCCTCGCACACAGAACAGACGCCAGTCTGCTGTGAGGTTAAAAAAAAACTCTAAATCAGTTAAAAACATAAAAAAGGGGAAAGAGCAAAAGCCTTAAGAAAAAAAAAACTACTTCACCTGCAGTGGAGGTGGGTTCCTCCCGCTTTCCTCTGTGAATGACCAGGCCTCCCTGGAAAAGCTGCAGGAAGCAGGGGGGTTCCTTACCCTGAGGTACGACTACCTACAGGAACAGCATAATAGGAACTGCCTGCTCATTTTCAAAATATCAAGACTAAATGGTAAAGTTGTTTGTTTAAGCATCTGTGATTTAAAAGATTAAAACTCAAGCAGATATTTATGTAAACTAAGTTAGATCAACCATTTAATAAGCACCACTGAGGAAAGAAGGTCTCCCAGCTACATATATGGGATAAACTATTATTTTTTATTCACCATTTACTGTTTGTGTTACCAGTAAATAACAGCAAAGTTTTGCAATCACAGAGACCAGAGAGTTCTGGGTTTTTTTGCATCATAAAAATACTAAAATTATTTCCCCATACTGTTCAAGACTCTGGAGGGAGTTTCAATGAGAAGTTCAGCTATTGTTATGAACTGTTTTCACAGTCAAACAAGCTTCATAGGTTTGTGTTGTAGACATTTCCATGAGCAGAGATGATTTAATTGGTCATACCTGTGAGTCTTCGGGGTTTTTCATCCCAATGGATAGAAAAGCTGCGGTGTCACATCCACTGACGCTGGAATGCCGTCCGCGCCACAAGAAGAACGCTGTGTTCTGCTTCGATTTGGAAGCATTCCCGCACTTATCCGGGCTCTTTCTGTGATCTACAATGTACAAAAAGGATAATTATAAGAACATATATCCAGTTATTGACCTTATGTGCATATATAACTTTCACTGACCAGCAGCACTGATGCTGTAGGTCCAGCGAACCACATAGGAATCTCCTTCATGGAGCTGTCCTGTGCTCTCCACTGGAATTTCACTATCGTCAAACTCCTGGACGTGCCAGGTGTCCACAGAAACAGTCCTCAGCTCCATCGTCTGACCCTCCTCCAGGGTGATGACACCATGGCCTCTCTGAACATCAACGCCAGCCAGAACAGTCCGGACAGAAACGTCCTCTTCCACTATCCCACCGGATCCCAGAGCTTTAACATCGCAGGGCCTCAGGAGTTCTGATGATGGGGAGTCAGGCTGCCATGGTTCAGCAGGGCTGGACTGTAAGATTAATATTGGTTATTTCAACTCGAGTTAGAAAGACTTATCCAAAAAAAAAATGTGTTTGTTGCAGTAGCGAGTCTGAGCACTTAAGAACATGAAGACTGTGGCTCTGAACCACTGAACCATGAGATTAACCTGCACCTCATCTCTCCCTGAAACAACCTCCACGGAATCTCCACTTCCACACGTCAGGTCAAGGAACTTTTCCCTGAATAGGACCGTCTCATTGCCCTCAGAGACCACGGCGAGCAGAGCCCAGTTGGGACGACCCTCTCCTTTCCTGAACGCAAAGACCAGCATGAAAGTTAATGCAGCCGTGACCGAAACTACATCCGAAACAGAAAGTCTGCATTTTTTACATAACATTCATTCCAGGATATATAACACTGTTCCAGAATCACTGGGATGTTTCTGGCTCAAAATTAGGATGAATGGACTCTTTTAGAAGCTAATCTGCTCCGGACAGCAGCCTCTCTTCTTTAGCTAATGTACAGGTTATGAAAGTCTGTTTTCGGCCATGAAAAGTTCAGCCTTCATGAAATAGGCAACACCCTTTGAAAGGCTTGAAAAAGAGGGATATATGGTATCTGATGAAAGGCAAGTTTGAACTCAAGAAAGCTGAAATATGAGACTACATTAAAAGGCGCTTCAAGAGCATTAGTTTAGGGTGTTTACAGCTGAGGAACCAGATTGTTGCACTGGGATTATTTTATTGCATTTTTTCTCCATAACAGGATATAAAAAGTGAGCAAAAGTTGGAAATTAGGGATGTCCAGATACAACTTTTTCATTTCAAATACAAAATTTATATTGAACCAATACAAAATCAGCACTAAAAACATGTTTGTTTTTTGTTTTTTTGCAGTGTAGAATGTTGGAAAAAGTTTGATCAAGTGATGTTATTAAAACAGAGAACAATGGTCAACAAATAATAGTTATGAGAATAAATGACCCATATATTTTAACCAATGAGTTACAGAAACTTTAACAGAACCAAGGTGATTCTATCAGCATGAAAATATCCGAGATTTTAGATACAGGCCGATATAATTCAATATTCGTTTCTTAGTTAAATTTGACCGATTTCCAATATTAATATCAGAACTGATTTTTTTTCCTGGCATTAGCTTCCTAAAATGTTAAAAACCTAGTATGTTTCAGGGATGTGCACCTTGGAGACTTACTGTGTGCAGTCAGATAAAAGCTTTGTTTGTTTTAAACAACAGTTTGTTTCCATGTTCTCATGACTATGACAGGCAACAATACTTTTTATCTTATCAAACTATTATTTAGAACATATCACAGCTTCCCTCTCTGTAATGCTGCTTCTTTTGTGGCGAGTAAGATAACTTTAGCTTATTAAAGCTGCAGATGGAGGTGCAAACAAAGGTAGAAGAGAAATAAAAGATTCCTCTCGGTTACCATCCCACAGTGAGTTTTATTGTAAACAAAACATATCCTTGAGCTGACAGAGCTGCATGCGGAGGGTAAAACTACCACAGATTTAAACCAAGCAGAGTGTGGACGTACGGCTGCACGCTGGGGTTACACCGAGTGGGATCCAGTGGGTTGACTCGACAGTTGCTGTAGTCGTATTCTCCAACCCACACCTGGTGAGTCAGCTGGAGGGCAACGTTCCTCCTGCCGACTGAAACATCCCGTCCTTGCCACAGATACACTTCGCTGCCGAAATCAAACACCAGAACCTGTAAAGATCAGAACAGAGAGTCACGACTCAGAGACATCCAGTGATGAACAGGAATTAACTGGACGGAGTGGGACTCTGACCTCAGACGGGCCCAGCAGGGAGGTGCTGGGGATGGAGGCCCAGGCCTGTTCATGAGGCACCAATCTGTCCTCCACCAGACTATACACACAGTTGGACTCCACCACTCCTTGTTCAAACAGCTCATCCTCTTCTGGAGCACCAGCTCCTGTGACAAACAAAGAAAACCCTTCAATAACCGTGAAAAAGAAGCTAAAATCACATCTGTTTTTAAGTCATGTTTTTAATTCTAACCTCTGTAATGTTTTCTCCCTCCAAGAAGATTCCAGAAGTCTGCAGCCTCAGAGCACTCAGAGTTCACCCCTTCTTCCAGATGGATGACCTGGGAGGCCTGACAGCCCAGGTCTCTTTGGCTCTGGATGAAGGCTGCAAGTTCAAAGGCCTAAAGAACAAGAGTTTGTAGAGAGCAGAAAACAGAAAAGACGTTTTAAAAAAGAGCAAAAGACAGTTTAACACTTGGATACCTGTTTATCATTTTTATGCTACATTGTCTTATAAAAGCAATGCTTTGCTTTAACTGTCTAAGCTGGGAAAACCAGGACCTCCTGAGATCACAGCAAAAACACCAGCAGCAGGCAGTAACAGATGATATTTTGCTGAACTCCTTAAATTTAATAACAGACCATTTAAAATGTGTCACAATTTACCCACAAAAACTTAATGGGTCTATATCACTTATGCTGAGAGTTTGGAACAAGTATTCAAGATTATGAAGATGTTTGTGGGTTTTAGAGAAACTGCTGATGTTTTTTTTTCATTCTACAAATATAATTTCTATCCTAAAACACGACAGTTTGATGTTTAGACCTGAACCAGGAAAATAAATAAAGGTTTCTTTTATTTAGGAAATACTTCAATCAGAAATATTAATTTCTTAAATAGTCTCTTGACCTTCATATTTAATTGTATGGTTTTTCCAAATAAGGGTTTTCAACCTTTGCCTCACCTTAAAACTCTTTTTAAGGAAAGTTTTAGTGTGAGAACTGCATTCCCAAATACTGGCGGATCAACAAAGATCCATGTGTCATAAAGCTCTCGTCAAAGTCTAATGGCAGGGGTATGAATATTTTTGGTTGGTACTCTACATAGAAGCAATCTAAACTTCATTACAGACATGTACTGTGCGTACCTTGGATCTCTCCTCTTTGTTGGCAAACTCTCCGCTCCACAGGATGCAATGCTCTGCAGTGACCAGTAGGAAGCAGTCTCCGCTGTTCAGCGAACTGATTGAAGGTTCAATCAGGCGTACCTGGACCTGCCGTCTCCCTGTCGAAGTCCAGCAAAGAGGGATCAAATACCCCCCAACAAATCAAGAAAAGAGTCAAATGAACCGATTTGTCTTCCTCACCTTTGATGTGAATGAGCATCAGGTTGCTGAATGGAAGGAAAGGCTTGATTTTCTCCTTATCTGAGGATGTGACTGGATGGGCATCTGATGAAGAAGAGTTCTTACAATCTAAAGACAGACAGGAGTACAAAACATGAGCTAAGCTGATAAAAGGACAACAAAGTAATAAGAGAACTGACTCACTTTTCTGTGCTTGGCTCCTCTCTTCAGCTACACTGTTGTCCCTGTCCCCCATGTAGTCCTGCCTGATGTCCTCTCTGGCTGCCAGAGCCCTGAGGGGGTTTCTGGAGCCCTGAGTCCGACGGGACGGACGCACTGCCCGTCTGTGCTCTGCAACAGCTGAGCTGAGTCTGCAGGCAAACATATGATGGTCAAACACAATCAAGAGTCAAGACACTGATAACAAAACTAAGGAAAATCTAAAAGCTTTGACTTAAAGTCTTTGTAAATCCATTCAAATTTTACAAAGACTTTAAGGCTTTTTGAAGTACGTCCAGATGTCTGAGCATGTAGGTCAAAAATGTTTTCATGCATTTACCTTTCAGAGCTTAATGCTATATATGTTTAAGGTTATTTACATGTCAGTTTTAGATTTTAAGATTGGGATAAGTAAACAAACAGAAAAACATTATCTCTGGTTTATAAACTGTATTTATAACCACTTTGAATATAGAGTGTAAAAAAGTCTCTTAAGAATAAATGAAGAAATAATCGAAATGGAATAAATGAAAATTTTATATGATAAACAAACAAAATTTACCATTAAAGTTCAGCAACAACTGTACATTCAAGCATTTGGAACAAAAGCAGAAGACTATGTTAATGCAGAGGCTGTAACTGGTACAGCTGTTATGGATCTGCATTTATGGCCGTTGCTAAATTTTAAGCCAATAAATGTTGGCAGTGTCATGCTGTGAGGGTGCTTTGTGAGAACGGCAGTCTTTACTACAGCATTAGTGCTGTATGTCAAAGCATCATGACAAATTGTTCTTCAACATGTCAGCCCATGAAAGGATCATTTTTTTTATCATTTCTCACCTCAGTTTTTTGTTTTTACATATCCGCATTTCCATGAAAATCTTCAGTAAAAAGTTGCTCATTAAACTTAGTGCAGCTTCACTCTTAAAGTACCATCAGGTTTGTTCATGATGTCATTTGCTTCTTCTTTAAACATAAATCTAAGCAGGCCACAGTTCTCAGTTTAATAGCTGAAAACATTGTTTTAAATGATGCAATTCACAATTTATAAATTACCTTTTTGTTCATCACATAAAGTCCCACTAAAATACATAATTGCTGTTTTTAAAGCACTAATTAGGTCTTTTAAGACAAAGTTAAAAACCCGTTTGTATAGAACTACCTTTTACCGTTAAACTGTTCATTAATGTACAATTAATTTAAGTTTTTGGTCCAACTGTTTCGTTTGTTTCACTACCTGCTTTTATCATGTTATTATCTTTACTTGCTTTTATTTTTTTTCTATTTTATTGTTTAATTCAGGTAAAGCACTTTGAATTGTCTTTGTACTGAATTGTGCTATACAGGTAAACCTGCCTTGATGCATAAAATAATTGATTCATTCTCAAAGGGAAATTTAATAACAAAAGAGTATAAAAACAGTTTTAAATGTAATTTTTTTTACTTAAAAGAAAACAACAATACAGGATCACATAAGGAAAAATCTATGAGGTAGGATTTTCATTCCTGCTTCTTTTGAAATGATGAAAACTATATTGTAAAAGCATGGTGATACATGTTCAAAATGTGTATTCAAACCATGGATGTCCTGATCTGAAATCTTTCTGATTTGAGCCAAAAATATCAGTCAGCATCTAAAATATACAATATAAGCACACCAATAGAAGCACTCTGCTCCAGGATGTAGTACATTTTCTATGCAGCAGTGCTTGAGCCAATTTGATCACTTCAAGTACTTCTGGAGGAGGAGCAATGGTGTGGCTGTACTTTTGATCAAAGTCTGAAAAACATGTTGCAGCCAAGTACAAAAACTCGTCATCCAGAAGTTTCCAATCTTCCAGTTTGTTGTTTTATTTTCAGTTCAACTGTATAATATTTTATGTACAAGTTAAAAGTTTATGTAACCCATTGGTTAACAACAAATGATGAACAAGTTTTAAAATCACTCAGCTGAGCCTTTTCTAGGATTCCACACCTACAAAATAGGTTTCAAACTGTATGATTTGTGTTGTCTTTATGTGGTATTAATATTTGGGTCTGTTAATACTCAAAACTGTAACATTGGTATTGGTTGGAAATGAACATGTTATATTTAACAGGTTTTAAAGCGATTTTCACATTACAAGGATCTGTCAGGACAATACGTAACATAATTATTGCTAAAGAATAATTAGTAATAGGAATCATATTTCCATATTGTGATACCTTATAATTACATATTTTAATATATTTTATGATAAATAAACATTATAAATATTAAAGGATTACAAGGTTGAAGGTAGATTTAGACTAAATAAATGAAGCAGCAGACCAGGTGAAAAACAATGGTACTTAAGTCTCCCTGTTGCCATCTTTATGCAGCTTAAAGAGTAATGTGGACTAATCTCTGTGCTTACATGGGTGTGCTGCTTTGGCACAGGATGGAAAGGTCCTGCTCCCCCTCTGTAGCAGACACACCACTGCAGCCTGTGGAGCCGTCACCCGGAGGAGGTGACTGGCTGCTGTAGAAACCTCCATCTGACATCTTGACACTATCAGCAGGTGTCTCTTCATGAGCGGGGTCTATGTTTAAGAACGACAAGTGAGGGAACGTTTTCAGCGAATCAAAAGCGGCTCTGAGTTTGAGGAGCTAATGCAGCTCTGACCTGATGCAGCTTCACTGGGCTCCATCTTCTTGTCGTTCATATCGATACCGTCTGTTTCAGGTGATCCAGGACCTGAAGCTGCAAAGGCAGCAATGTTAAATCAAAGAGAAATAAACCCTGACCAAACCCAGAGGAAGAAGACTCACTTCTCTGGGTGCTGATTGTAGTTTCTGGCTTGTTGTTTTGCAGCTGTGTTGTTCTCTCTTCACTTTCTTCCACCTCAACTTCATCAGCTTCTTTAGCCTGCAAAACACAAAAAGATTTGTCAAGATAAAAATCATCGTCTTAGCAATAGAAAGAAAAAAAATAAAGGAAATCATATATCACCTTCTGTCTCCACTGGGGCTGGACCGGGCTCTTTGTAGGAGAGAAGACTTCCTGGGCCTCAAAGCACAGGTTGGTCTGAGGAGGAGAGGCAAAGAAATGAACGCAGAGGAAATTATGGAAGCATTCAGAGATGTTTCCTATCTGCATAAATATAATCTAACATATTAAAGTCACCTAAAAAACATTTAACATTAAAAAGGCTTTTAATGCAGCAGCAAGTTTGTACACATTTTTATTATCTGAGGATTTAAAACAACATTTCCAGTACTGGTATATGATTACAAACTGACTGCAGGGCTAAAACTAAGGTAAAATAAGATTAAAAAAAAAAAAAATCACTTCAAGAAACAACAGATACAAAAACAGCACATGTGGTGACAGACAGGAAAACTCCCAGAGCTACTTGCATGCAGCAAATGTGTATGCTTTCATTTATTCTCTGAAAAAGGGTCTTTACTACATGCATCACTGGATATGAGCAAAATAAGAACAGAAAATAAACAAACAAACACGTTTAAAGCTGTGCAATTAGCCTGTAGTTAAATAAGATCATTTGTATGTATGTATGTGAGAGACGATTAAAACAAATGATGTCAAAGAGCAGTGCTGATAAGGACAGGTACACTGAGGGAAGAAAAAAACTGAAATATTTTTCCTTTTTTTTGATCATCTGCTGTGTTTTTTCTGTTTTGTTTTTCTGTCAATTACATAAAACAACATCCTCTAAAAAGAGGTTTGTTTTACGTTTTTTTGTATGTTAGTGCAAATCCTGTTTCTTGTATCCAGTGCAAAAAAAAAAAAAAAACAAAACACAGATGTAGTGTAAAAAACACATGCAAAGGAGTGAGTAAACTGCAAATTTGAACTTTGCACACTTTAGCTACACCATTTATGTGTATCTGAATGTCTCGCCTTCTAAAAGCTCTTCACTGCATTCTGAACACTCCAAATCATGACAAGCAGCATTTAAGGTCACATGCAGTAGGTCACACGGTTACCTGATTAAAACACATGATATATTGGGGTGTATTGATAGTATAGACTGAGGCAAAGACGGGTTCCTGGAGGAGAAGAGAGGAGCGCAGACTAAAGCTGTTTGTTTCTAACTATATTTCATTATGAGGGTAAATGAGTGGGAATATTTTTTTTCAAACTTTACCCAACACTTTGTTGTCTCAAGAACAAGGGTTCCTGATTGCACCTGCACAAGAAAATCAAAAGAAAGACTCATTTGGTAAAGAATTACTGTTCCTATAAAAGAGGGACAGAAACAAACAGTAAAGATTAGAAATAAGTGCAACATGTTTGTGTTGCTCCAGTGATCTTTAGGTTATAAAGAGGGTAAAATTTAACTAGCAAATAATCAGTCTGTTTGCATTCCACATTCCCACCACCTGTTATAAACACATAACTGGTTAGAATATTTTTCTCAGTAACATGACTCTGATCTCCAAACATTAAGCACATACCAAATGCAGAATGGTTATGCTGAGAGATGTTATATCTGGTTTCAGTGACACGGCAAATGGCCCCATCTAACCGGCGATCAAGTCTCAAAATTTAAAACCAACTGGAACAGCGAACCCTATAACCTCTTACACAGCAAACGCAATATTCAAATAGGATTAACGCCAAATATCTGTCATATTTACAGTCAATAGGGTTTAATATTCTAGATCTATTACTGCCATTATCAACATAACAAATATATCTAGAAAGTAGGATTTAATCTGAGAAAAAGCCAAGAGGCAACTGGTAACTCTGGAGGAGCCACGGGGATTATTAGCTCAGGTGGGAGCATTTTTAGATAGAAAAGCTAATAGCCATGGGCTCCAAATCTCTTACCTTAATAAAAAAAAAGAAAGCCAAGTTTTTAAAAAAAAGGACATAGCAACACGTTTCTCCCTACTCAAAATGATGCCCTACACTGAGTTGGCCACATGAAATACAGAACACATAATACACAAAGTCTGTGGTCATTATAGGGAAAAACAAAAAGTTCAGGGGTGTGATTACTATTGTATGCTTCTGTATTTATACAAAAACTTAAAAGTACAGAACATTTTTTGGTAATATGTAGATAAAAGCCATTCTGTTTTGTTTATTTACTCTTGTCCAGTTTGTATTTATAGGAAGTTTGTGTATAGGAAATGTTTTAAATGCAAGAAAAAAATGTTTTCACTTTTAAAACTTAATTGGGTTGTAATTTACAATGAAAATTCATAACTAATGAATGCTTGATGCAGAGACGAATACATCCGTTTCTTACCTTACTTCCTGACTCTGCTGTTTTCTGTAGGTTAGGTGTGCAAACTCCGATGGAGACCAAAACCTCTTGTTTGGGTTTTTCTTCTTCATGTAAACTCCCACCAATCTGCTCATCAACATGTGCTCTGAACAAATTACATAAAATGTAAAAGAAATGCGTTTAAAAATTGTTACTGCTATCTTTATATTGATATCAGAACTATTATTAAATGATATTTCCTGTGACATCAGTGAAGACTCATTTAACTTACCCCGTCAGATCTGTGCCGTTTCCTTCTGAGACAATGACCTCCTCTGGCTGTGGGGTTTGAGATGACCATTCCTCCTGAGCAGCTTCCTGCTCTGACACTTGTGTTGGGGTCTCTGTCCTCTTTTGAGCCCTTTGCCTCCACGGAACTACTCTGACAGAACTTTGCTCCCCGCCTGACGTCTCCATCTGCGATCCCAGCCTCTCTGTTCCCTCTATCCTACCAAGCACCTGTGGATCTCCACCATTCTGATGGTGGTTGAGTGAAGGTTCCTCACTATCAGTCCCACTCCATTCTTGACCCTCAAGGCGACTCTTCTTTAAGATACCTTTCAAGCACGACTCAGAGTTGTGATTCTGCCAGCCCCGGTGCGTTGAGTCATGTTCTGAAAGTTCTGATTGTGGCTGCATAAGGCGCACCTCGCTGGGTTTCAGGTTAACAGACATAACCTGCTGTCTATCATACAGATTAGGGGACAAACTGAAAGCAGGAAGCTGAATGGGGCCTTTCTGAAGCTGCAGTCAAAAATAAAAAAGTCAAACACATGAAAGTAGTAATTATGGGCCGTTATTTTTACATTGAACTTTGACTTCATTTTCCTCGCTCTCCTCACCAGACTGACTTCGTCCACTGTGATGGGCTGAGTGCGGTACCGAGCTCCTTTTTGCTTTCGCCTCTCTGGGGGCCCGTCAGTGGGCCCAGCCCCATTCTTTCCATTTAGGGACAGTCTGTTGAAGAGAGCCAGCTTTTCTCTCATGCTCATCCTACAGCTTTCATCTCCATCCTCCACTGACTCGGCCTGTCCATCCTGTGTCTCCACAACTACAGGAGCGCTGCATAACGGGACAAAATAAGCATCAAACATCCAGAACTATGTCACAAGGATATCTACTCTTTTTATGGCCTATAAAGTATCGAGAACATTGATAAGAACAGCATGTTCCTCCACCCCCTTTATCACACACAGTGTTGTTTATTTTTAGTGATTCTACCATACTGCATTCAGCAGCTGCAACAACTGAGCTAAAAAAGATCCGCAGCTACATTTTGTCTAAGTATCCTCTGGTAAATAGTATCACATGGATTAGCAAATGTCTTTAAAATGTCTATTTTCCAGCTAAGACCAAGGCAAAGAACAGATTGGAGGGGAAATAAACAAACAAACAAAAAAAAAAACATCCATTACCAGCTGTCAGTTATTGAAGCCCACCCACTTCCCCTCCACATTAAAGTTGCCCAAGTAGTCCCATATAAGTTGATCTTTGAAAGACTTATGTAAAGTTTTGCCAATTAGCATAAATCCCGTGGCTCTAGATTACAAAGTGGTAATGAGACAAACAGTGCGATTTTATCCTTTAGAACAGAAAATATTTAACAAACACTTAATGCATAAGGTATTAAACTCACTCTGCTGAACTCCACCAAATGTTTCCCCTGGTTTCATGATGCTGGGTTTAATTTTCACAAGTTTACATTTGTAAACTTTTTGCTGCATTTTAAGACTCCACAAACCTTAAAATGGCATTTAATGCTAAGTCTAGATCTGTATTACTGAGATGATTAAACTGTTCTTGTTTCATTCATTTTAAACAACAACATTTTGAGGTAAAACAATCGTAGGTGAATAAAGTAAAACCATTTTTATTATTTTACACTCCTCTCTACCTACCTGATTGCCACCATTTCCTCACAAGTGATTGGTTGAGTGAGAAAACGATGGTCATTACCACGGCGTGTTCTCCGTCCATGAGGCTTCAACAGAGGCAAAGAATCAGGGGCAGCTGACTTCTCCAGCTCCTTAAAATGCAGAGAAGGTATTAATACTAGAATATGAATGAATAAAACTTATCCTAACCCTTCCCCATGCATGACACCAAATGCAAATTTTTATCAATAGGGCTTCAACTTCGGAAAATGACTAACTCATGCACCTGACCTTTTCCTTCATTCTTTGATATTTTACCTACTATGAGGACGATTTTATTCAAATCTTAGTAATCTTAGCAAACAGTCCATGGTCTAAAATCATCCACAGGAGATAAAAGCAGATCTTCAAGAAATAATAAAAGAAACAATAATAAGACTCATTTAAATGTTAGAAGAAAGCCCGACATTGACATTGGACTGCACTGTTCTGTTTTCATGCGAGAAGTCCTCCATATGCACTGCAACTGGATAAACATTTCGGCAGCTACTTCCAACAGGTGACGGTGTAACCAGAAACCTGCAGGCTTCAGTTTCCTTGCTGCTAGTCTCTGCAGAGCAGCAGGCTAATTATACCACAGCTGTTGGTTGCTGATGGCACTATGGTGTCTGGCACATTTTCACCTGAGTCATTGGGACTAAAACTAAAGCTCTTCAGACACATCAAGCTTGATCCATATTCTCGCCAAAGTATCAAACTACCAAACTACCAGCCATGTTTTATTATTGTCTGAATGTATGCACATTCCTAGAAAAAACAGTGTGTTTTTTGTTTTTAAGTAGTTGTTAAATTGAGATTGCTGCTTCCACTAAGGCATAAAACATAAATAGAACTTTAGGTATATTGTAGATTTATGACAACAGCATTAACAGTCAATGATAACACACACTTTCAAGTACCAGTCATACCAGAAACACGTGCAGACTGCAAGAACAAATGCAGACTTTTTGAGTAACAAATACTGTTTGCTGCATATTAGCAACAACAGGCATCAAAGGGGTTTATAATTTATCTCAGAATTTTCAGAGCACAGCTTAGCAGAATGTTTAGTTTACTTTTAGACGATCTTTAATGGCTCCCTTGAAAAACATGTCAAGAGTTGCAACAAGACGCTTGTTTTAGAGCCTTACTTTAAACAGAGACATCTTGGCTGCCACGCTCATTTTGGATCTATCATCTGTTTTCACATCAGCTGGAAGAGAAAGGAGATTTAAATATGAGGGGAGGACAATGCAACTCAACAAATATAAATGCTTGGTAAGATGGACAAAGATTAAACCACTTTTTTAAGAGGAATAGTTAAGAAAAACAAGGTCCAGGATGCAGCAGTTTATGCTAATTTATGCTTTATTTTAGGGTTTTTCAAATTCATTTTTTCAGGATTAAAAATGGTCTTTTTTGATTAGACTTTAAATTATAGAATCAAATTATTCAGTAAAGAATCCCAATAATCCAACACTTTGATTTAAAAATGAACAAAAAAAGAAACAATTCTCAGCAAAAATCTTCAGCAAAAATATTTACTAAGATTTTCAACATTTTGTTGAATTAAAAAAAAAATATGAGGAATTTATTTAGATGAATACAATCTGGCATATAACTTTGATGATTTTTGAAATGCATTCCTAATAAAAATATTTAGAATTACGACATGTGTTTAGAATCAGCCCCCTTTACTCTGGTAGCTCTAAATAAACTCTAAACAAGTCTACTTGTCTGTAAAAGATTTACGTCCCAGCGAAAACCAACCCTGATGCTATTATGCTATTATGGATTTTTTGCATCGGTAAAGCCAACAACATCCTATAAAATGCATTAACGTTGTAAACCACCCAAATGATGAAAAGCTTAAATGATGCACATACTTTGGCAATACCATTTTTTTTTCCTGCAGAGTACCTCATCAAATGTAAAAGTATTTGTGTACTTGAAGATACATACATTTGTCATCAAATATTCTTAATTACACAACCTGAGACAAACAAAGTAAAAAAAACAAATCTGTTATATAAACTAAGTAGGGTAAGAGGTTGAAGACCAAACAACTAAAATGGCAGTCTTTGGACCGCTGGGGTCAAATAAGAATAGAAGTGGCTTTACACAACATAGTTTTTCAGTCATAAACCCATCACCACTTATCAACTTAAATAAAGTGAGCCTCCAAATATAACCTGGTTCATTTCCCAGTAAGTATATATAATATATTGAGGTAACTGTGCAAGCTGGGGGAACAAATACAAATGTCCTACAAAGCATGTGAAGAAAACATTTTCTTGCAGTAACTAAAACATTTTAAATATTTATTTTCTGTGCTAGAAACACATTTAAAAAAACTTAAGCTTTACCTTTCTTGTTGTTTTCTTCTGCATCCAAGAGGCTAAAAGTGGAGACAACAGCGTGAAACATGAGATTTTGTGTTCAGTTGTTCAGATCCAGCTTCATATCTACCTCAAATTCCCTTGTGCTTTTTTTTTGCGACTCAAAGAATCAAGATACTGTGAAACATTTGCATTCTTGATAAAACACCATGGTTGATCTCAGGACGGACGACAGACTCATGCAAACCATCTGTAGCTTTTTATTCAATGCCTTAGCTTAAGGGTTACCTTTAAAAGTAAAAACAAAAACAACTAAATGTGAAACAGAAAGCTGTTTCAGTTAAGAAAACAACACAAAGTCGACTGGTGTGAATAAAAACTAAATATGTTTTATTGAAATACTTTAATAATATCAGTTAACCTATAGCATAAATAAAGTCTTTTTTTTCCTCTTATTTAAACATGAAAAGTAAGCCAATATAAATAAACTTTTCCTATAGCAACCATTTGGTGTCATAAAACAAAAAAAGTGATTCAATTCATTAAAGCAGCATATAACATAAAATTGTTAAAAATTAACTTTAATTTCAGCACATATCAGTTAATCTTACAGAAAACCTCCCTGGTAAGGTAACTTCGTATTCGTGCTGCTTTTTTTTCTTACCAAATCTTCAAAATTAGAAAAATAATCAAGAATGTTAGGTGGCTGATGTAAATGACTTATGAAATGGTCAAAAGCAAACCATTTCTTATTTGTAATAACTTAAACTAGTGTTAAACAACTGGAACTTTTAACAAGGCTGGACCAGGAACTCTTGTTTCCACACACTGTGAGTAATATCTCCAAAGCAACCATTCTGTCCAGATACAAAGTGGCTAATAAACAGCCATGCCAAGAAAAACCTTTTTTACTGCCTACAGTTTCCAATATGCACGTGTTGACCATGCCAATGGTTAACAGGTCTCTAACTGGAGCCATGCACGAAAGCAAACACTCACTGTCTTTAGCATTGAGTGTAACAATCTATTTGATTAATCTCTTTTGATTGGATAAAGATCAAAATTTCTTAAGTTATTTCCATCCTTGTATGATTGTATTCAAATTACAATTGGCTTTCCAAAGTATTGAGTGTCAGATCAGGCTACCAGGTCACATTATTTATTTCAAGCTTACGTCTTTACCCAGAATTTCTCAGAAATGTCGAGTAGGATAGTAACAGCTCCTACCCAGTGCTCTCTTCCATCTCATCCGCTGTTATTGGCTGTGTCCTGAAGCGCTCGCTGGTTTTGCGGCCCCCACCTGATCCACCTGGTAGGTAACGTCTGGTCCGCCGCCGGACTCCTTCAGAACCAGCTGCCAAATCCAAAGAGGACATGGCTTGACCAGCATCTGGAGCACTGGTTTCCACAAGCAGAGATTAAAAAAAAACAGAAGAGGAAAAAAAAAGCTAAGATTAAGGAAAATACAGAGAAGATGCAGCATTGATCACATGCAGTTGACCCTACAGTTTCTCCAGGCCTGCTCCGCTCTCTGTCTGCTGCAGGAGGACACTTCTCAACTGACCCACTGACACCCGAGTGTGGAGCTGTGGAGCATCGGGTCCTGGATAGACAAGGTGCCCCTCCTCGTCCTGAACGTTGGCAGAATCTTGGCAACTCTGGCTAAAGGAGGAGTGGATCAGGTTAAAATAGAGAGGAAAGTCAAAAATAGTACTTTTTTTCCCCAAGAATTGAAGAAAAAGATGCAACTTGAAAGATAAACGAAGAGTCTCCGCTCAGCAATGGCAGCTCTAAGATCACATGAGGGTTCAATGCAGGACGAGGCTGCAAGAGGAGAGTCAAAGTGGCTTTAAAACTCCCTGCTGTGACTCGCTGATTCGGAGCGCTCAGTCTAATTATCAGCAAAAGCCACAGCGCTGCTCAGGCAGCCAGGAAATCAGCAGCAAAGAGGGGGTTGAATTATTGACAAAGATTACTGAATGGCTGCTGAGGTTTACTTTCAGAACCTAACCTGAAACCTGAAGTATGTGACTGTTTGTGACGTTTAGAGGGCTAAATACTGTAAGTAAAAAAAAAGTAAATTATTGCTAACACCAATCATTCAGCAAGAGTTAACCTATTCTATACTATAGTATCATTTTATTGATTATGTTTTTCAACCATTTTCAATAGTTCAGTGAAGAATTTTCAACTGAAATATGTTGACTTGGGGCTGAATGATTTTTTTCAATAAATTCTTATATTTTGAAGGGAAGTTGTGGTGAATTTATCCCATATATGTTCAGAGCTATCTGTTAGAACAACAAATGAAAGTAAACTCAAATCATGGTCAAACGCAGCCAGTAAGGCATGTTTTTAACCGAAAAATATGACAGTTTAAAAGTTATTTGATTAAATAATTTATTAGCCACCCCTACTGGGGTGGGCATTGAATATATCATAATTACATAACACCATGCCACAAAGCGGATCACCAGCTCCCCGTGCTCAGCTTCTTGTCCATCTGATGCACCAAAAGACTGTAGAGACATCTGAGTATTTCTCCATATTGTCTGTCTTGTACTGGACTCAGAGTTATACAGAATAAAAAGGAAAGGTGAGAGTACCGTCCCCTGTGGTGCTCCTGTACTGCTAACTCCTTGATTAGAAGGTTGAGCCTTTAGTCTCCCAAACTGTGGTCTGTTTTTTTCAGTTAGTCTTTGATTCAGGTAATTGTTGATGCCTCCACCTGAGTCTTCTGAAGTTTCTCACACTCAGGCTGAATAGTGTTAAATGTACTGGATAAATCAAAGAACCTGATCCTTA
This sequence comes from Jordanella pulchra, assembly GCA_034780135.1. Classification (NCBI taxonomy): domain Eukaryota; kingdom Metazoa; phylum Chordata; class Actinopteri; order Cyprinodontiformes; family Cyprinodontidae; genus Jordanella; species Jordanella pulchra. Next base: position 19,225 of record JAUZNJ010094489.1, read on the forward strand.
CAGTGCTCTCTGCCTTGACGGTGAGTTTATTAAAGCAGCTGTATGATGGCATCTTAAACTACAACTGTGATGGTAGGCAAACTGCAGAGAGAGCTGCTCGATTGCTTGCACAGGTGGAGCAACAGGGAAGCTTTAGGTCAAAGGAAGGCAAGAGAGAGAAAGATGCTGAATTTGTTCGAGAACTGAACCTATAAAAAAGTGTATTCAGTTCATTGGCTTTGTCCAGACTTCCATCTGTCTGATCATCCTTCTGCTTGAAGCCCGTGATCTTCTGTATCCCAGACCATCCATCTCTGATATTGCTCGGCTTCTTCCTGTATGGCTCCTTGCTTTCTTGCTTTAAGTTGTATACTTAAGGTCGAGATAAGTATAATCCTCAATAATTCCCTGTCTCTCGTTCTTAAGGGCAGCATTTAACAACATCTACCAAAATAGGTTTAAATGCTGCAGGTATATTAAAGTCCCGGTAAGGCTTTGTCTCCAGTCCTCCCAGTCTGTTCCAACTGTTGTTTTATGAAGGAAATTAATTTTATTTGATCGGTTTGGAAACTAAATGAGCAGCTTCTGTTTCAAATATGTATGATTATAAAGTAAGAGAAATTGTGTAGTTTCACTGACAAGTTCTGGCCCAAAACAACAGTTATAGTTGGTAGTTATGATGAAGTTATTTTAATAATCCTGGAAAATCTTGACCAATTAGACCAGCCAGAAAAACACTTATCTTGAATCTTCAGAGCATCAACAGCGCTTATAAAACACATGGATGTAAACAATGTCAGAAAACTGAGCATTTTTAACAGCGACCTTGAAAAGAGACATTTTTATAAACACGTTTTTTTTTTTTATTGTCAGTGTGACTAATAGTAAATCGCTACATATGAAGGAAACTATTGATTTTAGGAAAGAGTTTGCCATTAGTTTTCGTTATGAAGCCCAGAGTTTCTACCTGACAGGACTCACCTTCTCAGGTAGTCGGACTCCACAGGAGTATTCGCCTGGACTCCATTTATAACGTCTTGTGTTCTTCCATTCAGTCTTTCACCACGGTCATCTGGGTGCACTCCCTCGGTATAAGCTGGGGTTGCTGGGTCATTCAGCTCTCTTCTATCCCGTCTCACCCACTTGGAAGGAAGCTCCTGTAAATCCCCGAAGCGTTCAGCCAGCTCTCTCCTCCTCTCGGCCTTGTAGCGGGCGATCCGCTCTGCTCTGGGCTCCAGAACCTGCTTCTCTGTTGTATCCATGTGTCCCCCTGAAGGACTCTGGTAACTATCTGTTCCTCCAATAACTGCAGCGCATGGGAGAAGAAAAAGAAGATGGAGTGTTTGTCTTCCACCTTTCAGTTCCAGCAAGAAAGCATTAAAATCTGCAGCATTCAGGCTCCATCTGACCTGAAGACTTTTTTGTCAGGTGTTGGAGACCATTGGTGCCTTTGGGAAATGTTTATTCTGAAAGATCAACAAAAATATTTGAGGATTAATATCCTATAGAAAGAATGGGTTTGGTTAGACTCACCTCCTCTAAAACTCACAACTCCTGCATCCTGGAACTGTCACACATTTTCCTCCATAAACACATTATTTTTGTGAATTTTCTGTTTTAAACAATCAAAATTCAATGACAAAAATATTAACTCTTAACATTGTAACACAGCCACAAATGTTAACATCTAATTTCGTTTGATTTGCTATAATTTCGATATCGATGTAGAAAAAAAATAAAAGCCTTAGAAAGACAGCCAAGAATGTCCACAACAGATGTCTATACAAACTTATTACAAATATTTTGCAATGTTTATAAAAACCCTCCAAAATAACATTTTAGAAATAGTAGCTTTGAAAACAAAAATACATAAAACTACATGAAAACCTGTATCATGAGTCAGTGACAACGGCTGTACTAATAGACTGATGTATATTGAAATACCAGAAATGTTTGTTAAAGTCATATCACCAATGTTGAATTAAAACATATCGCAACATATATTGATATTGAAATATTGTCCAACTCTAATTCCATCCAATTAAATAGCACCACTTTACAAGCAACCTTCAGATTTTAACAGAGACAGATCTATAGAAATATATGTGATTAAACTCAGTTACATACACTATAAGTTGACCCATATATATGTGTATTAAACATATTGAGACTTTTGGTTCACACATTACCTGGTAAAAACAACAAATATCAGTGAATATTGACTCCCTGTGCAAAGTTGATGCTGTATGTTTAGCTATAGCTGAAAAAAAACAAAACATCATGGTGTAAGACTGCAACAAATACTTGGAGTAATTACCAACAAGGGATTTAGAGGCTCTAACAAATACCATCGGCTAAAAGAGCAATCCACTCTGAGCAGTAAGTCTACTGAAATTGTAAAAACAAAAATATGCATTTAAACACCTAGAATTTAAGCTGAAAAATATTTTCTGTAGGTAGAAAATTTCCAGAGCTCCTCAAGTGGAATAGATTTACTTGCCTTTGATTCTGTATAGATTCTTCTTTAAGGCAGCTGTTACTACACGATTATCGGTTGAAAAAATTATTAATGGATTAATTGATTGGAAAATAATCATTAATTGCATCCCTATGGAGAAGGTACAGCTTAAGTCAAAGCCAAATTGGTTTATGACTTTAAGCTAAAAATGTTTAGACCTATTGTAACTTCAATAGGTTTCCTGTCCACGTTTCTTTTCACCCTGTACACCTCGGACTTCACCTACAACACGAACAGCTGCCACCTCCAGAAGTTCTCCGACGACTCGGCCATCGTGGGCTGTGTGTCTGAGGG
>JAUZNJ010094500.1:6350-18226 GCA_034780135.1 Jordanella pulchra
TGTCAATCTAGTATCATAATCAACAGAAATAAAGGTTTGAAAACATCAGTCTGTGTGTGTTTTTGCTGTATAATGTTTGAACCTAATGAATATAACGTTATATGAAAATGTATTATGATCCAGCAATACATTATCAAAAAGCTTTCTTTCTATTTGTACAATAAATACAATAAAAAGAATAATAAAGAAAAAATGAATGTTCACAAAAAGGTAAAAAGGGCAGGAAATATGTTCCAGAAGATAAAAAAAATGATTTCCCTTCATAAATAACCAAGTAGAACAGAGAACCAGTATTGGAAACATCAAACACACAAGATTTTTGTTTAATGTTTTATCAATTCCTACTGTTTATAATTATTGTGTACATAAAAAAAAACATTATTTAGATATAAATATAATCTGTAAATACACATAATTAAAACAAGTAGTGTTTCACATGCTGGATATTAATCCTGTTTGGTAATTTGGCCTCCAGTCTATAATAACACACGATTTTCACTTCACAGAAAATGTTTTTCTTTCTTTTTTAAATTTTTTTTTAAGATCACCTTCCAACTTTAGAGTTCGATGCCAATATGTAACCCAGTGGATATTCTTTGCATCGTGTGGCTGCATTACACAGACCAGAGGGGCGGATGCAGCTTTTGTGTTCTGCTGTTACAGTTTTTAGTTCCTTTGGGATTTTTCAATATATTTGAGACCGCATGAACATTTTATGACTTGGATTACCCAACTGATAAACATCCTATCTGGAGAGGACTTAAATGAGGAGATTTAAAGCTGTCTCTGTGAAATACCTGTACAGGGCAACTTCATACATCGAATAGACAGGAATACATGAACATGCCACATTTTTTTTCACTTAACAGTTACAATATACACCATCTTACGTTGGCCATTAAAATCCCAATCTAAGAGTTAAACAGGCATAAATACATTTGCACATTTCAATAGTAAATAAAAAGAGATTATATGAAGCTCACCTTGAAGGTTAAAGCACTTTTTTCTCTCCTGCCCTTTTTTCAAATATTAACTTCTTGAAGAAGCAATGCTACTTTTAATTTTAAAAATGCCACATTACATATGCAGATTTTATTATGTAGCCGTGTTGAAAACCTCAGTTTTCCTGGAAGCAGTTGGTTTCCTCCATGCAAGCTGCAGTCTGCGACATGAGATTAGATCGTCACATTAGCCTTACCACAGGATGCGGCGATCAAGTGTGGCAAAGAGCTCACAAAGAATAAGAGCACTCTGTGTTAACAAACAAGCAGTGAAATCAAAGGCAGAGCTGTGGAAATGACTTAGAGGAATGAAGTATGCTGTAATCATCCCACATCACTTTTAATGTGATGTAGTAAAAACAGGGAGATTTGGTGGGTAGCCTTGTTCTGTCACCAGATGACACTGATTAGGGGACAGTAAACACAACTCTGGTTCCAACTCCGTCAACATTCAGTGCACTCAGAATCACAGACCCAGTTGATCATTGACCCCTGCTATCTGAGTGGCACCCAGGCCCTTGACACCCGCCGCAGAGAGACATCGCAGCCCACTGCCCACTCTTACCAACACGCCACCCACCCCCTTGCTTTGATTCAGTTGCATCTATTTGAATAGAAGTAGCTGCAAATGAATCAGGGAATTTGGAGGGAAAGATGAGATTTTTTACATCTGTTCTGCAGATTTCATTGTTTGAAAGTTCCCAACAGCACAACATTTGCCTCTATGATAGCATGACTGTAAACACCTACTGCAGCTGACTTCTGTCCCACTGATAGAACTAAAACAAAAAGACAAGAAGTTTTCTTTGTTTGAAAGGGAAAAACAAGAACCAGAACAAAAAAAGTGCACAGTTTTGTATTCTACCTACCTGGGCCTCTGTTTGCTACAGACCTCCCAAGGTAATGAACTCTAGGGCAGTTTTACAGCTAGACAGTGAGCTGATCTGTAAAAGGAGAAAAAAAGAGTTAAAGCTAAAGTGGCCTCAGTATCTTTACATTGGTTACACATTATAGGAACGGCTATTAAACAGTGATCCTGGAAAGGCTTTTGAATTCCCTGTAGGAACTACTGGCAGCATTCCAGTAATCTATGCAATACTTCCTGGAGCTTTGCTTCTGATTTTGTTCTTGACACGATGAACTACACAATGAATATCTGGCATCCAGATGTGAACGCAGCTTTAAAAAAAAAACAAAAAACGGCAGTATCAGATTTTTCTAAACACAAGGCCTCTAACAGAATAACTTCAGAATTGCAAATCAGACCCAGGAGCGTCAGCTCTGTTGGAGAGGATTCTTGGAACATTTACTATTTCCTCATTTCAGACCAGTCAGGACAGATTATTTGAAATAAATTACAAATATGGGACTGAGAACAAGGTGTGTTGCCAAGATAAGTTGCTTGGACTTGAATATATGAATCAATGATCCTTTAAAGTCCAACATGCTGTAGGTAGCTCATATTCTGAAGCAGTGTTGTGAAACTCTTCTACATCGTAGGTCTAATGCTGTGTAGAAGAAAAGCATTTATATTACGTGCTGAGATTCGCCCCCACTTGTCTGTTTTTGTGCCCGCTAAGCATGTCCCTGGGATGAGCCACGCAGATCAAGGATAATGAAAGGTTTCCCCTGAACAAACAGGCAGGTTTTAGAAATAAGAACAAAAAACAGACTGGTATTTAATACAGGCAGCTGAGAATATGTTCAGACACATTAGACTTTGAAAAGTTCAAGTTCAGGATACATGGAAACTTGTGAAAGGGTTTGATAAACTTTGGATGGCTCAAAATTTCCCCCATTTCAATGTTCTTCAATTTGTTTGTATGTGAAAGACCAACAATTAATGCATATTTGTGGAAATATTCAGAGACGGGTGTCAAAGATTTATATTTAAAGAGGCATTATGTATGCTTACAGAGTTGTGTCCAAAACGCAGAACTGCAGCACTTTTCTGCTCTTCCTCATAGCTCACCCTCCGATTTAATAAGGTTTTCCATTTATTTGTTTTACTTATTTCACCTTACCTTGATTTGCTGTTGGTATCTGAGTTTATCTGGATGCCAGGCACTTCTGAACATCCTCAAAATCCATCTTGAATAGTCTTTTAGACTTAGATTGTTTGTTAGGTTGGACACATTAAACATGGATGCGCTTAACGTCACATCTGCCAAACAGCGCGGGAACTTTCTACCCGAAGTAAGTATAGAAAAACAGGCTACAGGCTTGTAGATGCATCGGTTTTGAACTACTGAGGTGTCAGTCTGCTTATAGAACCATGTTTTACTCTTAAAGGGCCAAATAAAAAGGCTATTTTAAAGATTTTTTTCAGTAAAAACTTACATGTCTCACCTTACTGTCGATAGCCCAAAACAAAACCGAGTGTAACCAATTCCCTTCAGAAGCCACACAAATCAGTAAATACACACAACCCCCCCCCCCCCCACACACACACACACACAACCTATGTGTATTTTAATCTCAGTAAACAGTTGAGAGTTTGGTAGAAAACATAGATGGGCAAATGGCATCGCAGGGGTGGTTTCAATCGCAGGAGGTTTCAACCAGGAACAGGTGGTTAGAGATGCAATGAAACAAAATGTGAAACAGTCTGAAGGATGTGCAAACTTTTGCAAGGCACTAAAACAGACATGTTTTTGAACTGCAGGAGGAAGCCAGAATATATGGGGAAACCCCATACATAACAGAAGAATCATGCATGCAGAGCACAGGACCATGATGCCTCTGGAGGAGCAGCAGAAGCGCCACTGCTCAGGTGGGCGAATCAAGAGTACAAGTTAACCATTAGTCATGGGTTCTGCAAATATGACATTTATGGAATATGAATGGAAAAAACTATGTTGATTGACAGTTTAAAAGAAGTCAGCGTAGTAATTCCCCACAAACCAAGTGAGAGGCTGAGTGAACAGGTGGAACAAGGCACTCTCTTTACATGAAACCAAAACTATTGTTTTTGTCTTACATGGAAATAAATGTGTGGCAGAAAACTAAGACTACACATCAGACTCACCACATTCTTCCTGTGTAACATGGTGTTGGCAGAGTCATGCTGTGGGGAGCTGCAAAAGACTTGAGACTGAGGGTAGCATGCACCTCTGACCATGAAGCCAATGCTATCATAGAATGGGATCATTTAAGTAGAGTTTCTATTCTTTTATGGTGAAGGGATGGGGCCTTGATAAAACCTCTCTCTCCTTCCTGCAGCTTTGTGTTTGCCTGCCTCAACATGCAGAGTTGATTCTTAGAGCTGCTGGTATAGATTCACCTAATAACCCTATCAGCTGAGCAGTATTAAGTCCAGAGAAGATGCCCTTTAAATAAATTCAGGAAAGCCTTCCAATAAGGAACGGGCTGCTCTGTACTTCTGATCTCTTTCTGTATGTCCAATAATCACCTGGATATGTCTCCATAGGACGCCTTCCTTTCCAACATTTCCCAAAAGCAAGAAGAGGTGTCAGCATTGGTTTCAGTGAGCTGAATACAAATGAATGTCAAGCTTTTCAGATTTTCAAAACCATTAACCATTCCAACAATTATGCACTACTATATTTTTTCCACGTATGAGCTTAAAATAGCTACAGAAAGATTGTGGTTGTGATGTGGCAGGATCTGACTCAGTCTGGTGGGTTTACAATGTCTAAATACAGGTTTTTGCAAGCAGTTGTGACATTTTGTTTATTTTGCAGCCGATGTTTTTTAATGGTTCATAAGTAGTGGGGAATACGATAGAAAATAGATTTGCAGCAGACCCCGCCGAGCAATGCGCTTGTAAACGTTACCATGGAAACCAAACTGAACGTGATCTTTTCTTCATAGGCTTTGAAAAATAAATAAATACATAATACAAACAACAAAAAAAGAAGCAAAACAGATTTATCTGAACAGCAGCAGGTTTGTAGCTGCCAGCTTCTCTCCAGGACGTGGTTAGAAGTGCCATGTTAGAATAGAGTAGACAAGATGAATTTTATAAGGACCAAAACGTTTTATTTAAAAGAAACTTTGACTTGCCCCTTTCTCTCCAAATTTACAGTAAAACTTTGTAAAATTGGCTGGTTTTGATCATTGAAAAACAAGAAACTGACGAAATATGTGGGTTACCTAAAAGCTAATGATTGCGTTAAATTTTCACCGACAAATCCCGTTAGCCCTGTCACCATCCTCCGGCAGAGGAGAGGGGAGGGGGCGGGTCCAACGATCGCAGTTAAGTTTCCCTCTGAGCCAAAATCATTCTCGACCAAAACCTTTTGGACTTTAGGACAGAAAAAGACACGCATCCACAAATTCCCAGAGCTGTGTGGATGTGTGCAGAAAGTCACCTGGAAGCCGCGCATTTTGGGGGAATTCCGACCAGCCATCATCTAACATGAATAATGGATCCAATCGGACCACTGACCAAGATAACTGTCCCCCGGAACCTCCACTTGCTCTTGAGGTTATCCGACGTGAGTAGACTGGAGCTGGTTCTGGAGCACATCCTGAGCCCATTCAGCTGGCTTTTTATCCACTGATGATCCACTGAATGTGGGCTGCAGGATCTGCACTTTACGCACCAGCAGGCTGCCCCATCCTCCGGAATTTCAATTAGTTAGGGCGAGTTTCTAAGCAGCGTTCAGCTAAAGTGTCGTGGAAAGTGTGAGGGGAGAGTTGAATAATCTTTTCTCTGTAATGTGAAAGAGGATGGGATATGAGCTCTCTTTATGGTGCACAGAGGGAGATTCTGTTTAAATATTTTAAAGCAAAAAGGGAAGGTAAAGTTCAACCATATGTTTCCTTACTAGAATTAAAGTTGTGACCAAAATATTTATATGCTTAAGGTGAAAAAGAAATGCAGCTTTAAAGTGCTGTAACGTTTATTCACTAATTTATTAATTTAAGAATGATTTCTTTAGATTTTTAGGAGTAGTTTTTGATTTTTCTGGAGAGTTGCATTAAAAAAATTACCAGAGTAAGTATGAAAAAGTGTGTGCTTTTAAATAAAGGCAGTATTTGTGGTGTCCCCCCCCCCAATCAAAAGAAATTCCTCAACTAAAAAATACAAAATATGTAAAAAACTTTGATGAAGCTAAACCTTTTCAACCCCAATACTTAACCACCAGTGTCCTGCAACTTTTTGATGTTTTTCTACTTTTAACACAACCGATTTCAATGATGGCCTTTTAATCACCCATCAATTAAAATCAGGTGTGCCAAAGCAAGAACAAATCTAGCATTCAGGACATCTGCTCTCCAGGACTGGAGTTGAATACCCCTGCGTATGCTCTGCCTTTTGGCCCCAAGGTTGTAATGACTTCAGAAGACAGGTTTTGTTTTTTTTTCCTCTGTTAAATTAAATAACAGGACAACTTCTGCCAATAGACTTCAAGATCATAATTTTTCCTACTGAAGCTTCTAACCAAATCCTGCAAATCAAAATCAGAACTTTTGACTTATAAAGCTGTATCAGTTGAATTTTTTTTGTGTGTGTGTTTTTTTTGTTTTGTTTTATGGTTTTATTGGACCACAGCAAATATATGCCCCTGCTCAGTTGTTAACAGGAATGAAAATGGTATTTGGCAAATTATACTCTAGTGGTATTTTTGTAGCTAAGATCCAAGGCTTCCTGTGGTTTATTGATCTTTTGGAATTTACACTCTAGCTATTGTACTGGGATTGTTTTTGTCTCTTTTGGCATTCCATATACAGCTTATTGTCAGTCTTTAGATTTGTGGCATTTGTCATTCAAGTGTCAGTTTTTGCTCTTTTAAGGTTTCTTAGATGATTTCTGTCATATTTCTGTGTTAATTTTTCTTTATTAGTACCCCCACCTCAGCTCTGTATTGTAGGTTCACTCTCAGCTGCAGCTCACCTGGTTCATGCGTCACTGATCACCTCGCCAGTTTTCATAAATTCTCACAAGATCCTTCCTTCTGCTTAGCTTGTTTTGCTTCATGCTGTGCTCCCATCATGTTTTCGTACTTTTCAAATAAGATCTCCTTTCACTGTGCCCTGTCTGTGCTTAGGTCTTCAGTTTAAAACTTTATGTACTTGATACCAGTACCTATGTTTATCATTCTAGCCCCAACCTCTAATTATTTCTGTTTCACACCTGGCCTCCCTCTGACATCATTTCCTGTAGGAACCCCTGACTATAAGTGAATAATTCAGTGGTTTTCCTGCTGCTCATCACTGACATATTGTGGATACATAACTGTGTCCATGCTTCATTGTTCACTCATCATTTTTTGTAGCTTCAGAAAACCTATTCTATGATAAATCTTTTTTTCTTTTACCTTTTTCTAAAACCGGAAACTGTCTTACTTTATACATGTACCGTTTTCGTCACTTAAGCTGCCATGGGTTTTATATGAAGTTTTGGTATTTGAACTCTTTTTCTTTCCATTTGTTGTAATTCACTAACCAAACATTACCTTATCATATAAAGTTTATTTGCTTATACTCCCCTACCTTAATTTATAATTATATAATTTCTTCTCTGCCTTTTCCTCATTTTATCCTCATGACTGTTATTTTTAACTCTGTGAGGCTATGGAAACATATTTTAATTCCTCAGTGGTTCTATTGACTGGAAGCATAAGATAAGATAAACGAGTTGGAAGAACCTGAAACTGAAAAGAGGTTTAAGTTATTTCCATTGCCGTCTTTATAAAGTGATGATGTTATTGCAACCTAATATCTAAGGGAGTGACTGGATTGTTGCTTTCTTTATATCCTTCTTCAGCGCCTCACTGATTTTGTATTTACAGAAATAAATACCTTTCATAGGAAACTATGTGAAATCACTGTAAACATTTCCACAGTGCTGCGTTCAAGGACCAGCTCATAGATAGATAATTTTTATCTATTAATTGGTAATATTGGGCGCTCCTCCTCTAATGGTGCCCTGGAAAACTGCCCAATAAAAAACTGCAGAAGAGACAACCAATCAAACTTACATGTCAGGGTTATTTAACAACTGATTAGAACCTGCAAAGCCCTGCAAAGGTTTTTACAACCATTTTGTCACAATAAAACCGCTGATTTTAATTTATTCATTCTGGATCTGATAGACCAAAGTAACTACAAAGTGGTGCATAGTGACGACGTAAATTGAAAGCTAAATGTTACTACTCATTATTTTTAAAACAGAAATTTAAAAGGTGTTACATTAATTTGTCTTCAGGAGGACCCAAAAAAAAACACCTGAGAGAAGTCAGGGGTAAAGTTAAAGCAGAGTTATTGTTGTGGGTGCAATGTGATGAAACCTTCAAAAGTTCGAGTTGCGTAAGTAATCTTGCAATCCACTGTAACACGTATGAGTTGGAGGACAGCAAAGCAGCAGAGAAAAGTCCACATATGCACAGGGCAACAGTCAAACTCCCCACAGACGGTCCCAGCTAAGTAATGAACTGTGGACTTCCCTACTTTGAGGCAACATCACTAAACGTCTGGATACAATGAAGTCCCAATTCAAATCTTGATTTGTTAATTTGTAGTAAACTGACACATACGACCTTTAATTGAATTTAACCTTTTAACACCAATTTGATCATAATCCTCCAAATATCTCCAGCTGTAAGCGCAATATTTCCCCCACATCTGTTAGATATTAGATTACATTAAAGTAACAGAACATTGATGTTTAGTGAAAAGAAAAATCGCTTTTTATTGTTAGATTTGGGAAACGGCTCACAGAGATAAATCCTGGTGATCAATCTTAAATTTATGGAAAAGAGTCAAAGGGGCATAGCAGGCAATGTGCTTCACAGAGAAACCTGAGCAAAACAGGAACACCTGTTTATGGGGTTCGTTTCAGCCCGACTGGCTCTAATGAGTCCGGATTCCTGACAGTAAATGAGTCAAGCTACAAGAATAGATTCAACTAAAACTACAGAGGTTCCGCTTTTTACTGCCTTTCCTTCCATTCTTTGTTTCACATTTTCCTTTCTCGGGAAAGAAAACCTATCTTGTTGGTGGGCTGATGGCGGTATCCACCTCTATCATAGTCACCAGTATCTTCGTCGTTATCATCATCATTATCATCAACATCCTGCTACATCTACCAACTGTTTCCATGATCAACTCTTGGGGTTTTTCTTGTTAACTTGGTTTTATTTGTGGCAATTATGATAAAAGATCTAACAAAAATAATCTCAGCTCTCATGTGAATTTCCCTTTTTTTTTAACACTAGAAACGTTTGTCTTATTTAGTGCCTCAGGGGCGTATATGTTATTGCAACAATTTTCACCAACGTTGCCTTTTAAATCTTGTAAGGACTTGATGTACTTTTAGCTTTTAACGTGTTTTTGCTTCTTTTTTTTATTTGGCTAAGAAGTGAATATGATCATGAACTGTTTATTTATTTGCTGAGTTTGGAAAAATCAACTTCTTAAAGTCTTAAGTTTCCACCCATAAAATCCGCCTCTTGATCCTAAAACATAGCTAAAGATCCCTCGTTTTCTCTAATTTTGCCTTCTTTTCTTTCAGAATTGGACATCTATGGAATCGTCTTGTATTCTATCCTCACCTTCATGGCTACGGTTTCTATGCTGGTCTTCCTAGAGGAGTGTGTGTATATTTACAAGAAAGTGCCTCCTAAAAAGAAGAGCGTAATCATTTGGGTGAATGGGGCAGCTCCGGTAAATACATACTTAAAAAGTTTCTTTCGAAAGTATACACAGCCCTTTAAATTTGTCACATTTTGCTGCATTCTCTCAAAAGTAAAAAACTTTCAGAATTGTGAAATGGAGAGAAAATTAAACCTGGATTTCAAGATTTTCTGTAATAATGGGATGAACAATTATTCATAGTTTAATCTTTATAAAACAGTGTTTCAGATCAAAAGTGATCATATAAACCTTCTTAGTTTCCCCATTTACTATTATATTCCCTAAATAAAGTCCTGCAAAACAAGATGCTGCCTAACTTATAAACAGTTTGTCTGTGTGTGTTTTTATATCAGTGTAAATCAGTAAACATTAGCATTACACCACCACGGCGGTATTTTTGGTGATAGTATCATGCTGTGGGAATACTTTCTTTCTGCAGGAGCAGGGCTTGAATTTAACAGTTTTACAAAACTTTCGATTAGTCTAACAGTATAGTATGAACATACAAGCTGTTTATTGTTTGAAATGTGACTAAATGTGAAAAAGCTTAAGTTAGAGATGCACCAATGCATTGTTTTTTCTGATCCAATCCAATGCTGATACCAATAGCTGGGCTGAGCGTATCGGTTGATATCCCACACCGATTTAAATCAACTGTAAAGTTCAACTGATAGATGAACTATATACTATGCCATATGAGTAAATGCTTCAGCCTTGACATAAACATTGTTAAAAAAAAGGAAAAAGGTCACAAATTACCAGAGAGATAAATGTACTTTATATTATATTTATATGTTAATAAATAAGCAGCAAAAAGAAGGAAATAACAGTTCTATATAAGCTGGATTGGATCTCGGATATAAGATCCAGCTAACCACTTAATATCGGAGCCGATATCGATGCAGATAACGGATCGGTGCATTTCTAGCTTAGGGTCTTGAATACTTCTTGCTGGGCTGCCAGTTTACTAATCCCTCCTTTCTCTTCGGCTTTGACAGGTTATCAGCAGCATGTCCTGCATGGGACTGTGGATCCCAAGAGCTGTGATTGTTACAGATCTGACATCAGCCACGTAGGGTCTTTTCTTTTTTGTTCTTATTCATCTGTTTTTATTCATAGTCTTGTCCTCACTTTTCTTTCTTTGTGGTTTCTATGTGCTGTTCCCTTATATTTTTACTCAAGGATGAAAGGGGAACTCAAACCTCATAATTCCTTGGAAGGCTTTATAGAAAACAGCACTGTGGTTGAGCAACACACTTCCCTTTCTTATAGTTTTTTTGCCCCCCTCCTGATCCTAATTTACTCAGCTGTCCTCCAATTAACAGCCTCTGTTGCTCTTCTATCCCCATAGCTATTTTGCGACTGTGGTGTTTAAGTTCCTGATTATGATGCTGGAGGAGATTGGAGGGGATGAGGCCTTCCTGAAGCGAGGAGAGAAACACAAACTGAAGATCAGCACAGGGCCCTGCTGCTGTTGCTGCCCCTGTCTCCCAGATGTTGCCATCACACGGTAAACTCCCCAATGACACACAATTTCAGCCTAAACCACACTGTGTTGGGGGTTCTTTTGCTGTTTTTACTGACTCATGGGTTGCTTTCTTGTAATCCTGAACTAAACAGAAATTCAGAGGAACTAGAAGACATCATTAGTTGGACATATAAGGCATGCTGTCTTTACTCTCTTTATATCCTTGGCAGCATACCAGCTTAGGTTTTTTTTTTTTTTTTGCCAGACTAGAAATGAATCAGATTACTTCTACGTTGGCTAGAGATACATTGATCCAATACCCTGATCGGATATCGCCTTAGATGACTAATCAGCTAGATGAATAATCCCCATCCAGACATTTCATTTTCATTAATTTCATAAACAGCAAAAGAGTTGCTACAATCTTGTTCCTTCAGTTTTCTGTTTGTAACCCCAGTCACATCAGACGACTAGTATGTATGCAAAGCACCTAGTAATGACTTAGGCATGTTCATTTTCTTTATCTTTTCTTCTTTTAACAATGTATATGTCAACCCTGATGCCTTCACTCACACAGCAAGGTATACAGTTCATTTATTAAACAGTAGTATCAGATCGGTATCAGCTATCAGTTCAGTCCAGGTATCGGTATTGGGTTTTATTGGAAAAACCTGGTTTGGTGCATCTGTAATTTTGGCCTCATTATGGAGTAAATGTCAACAAAAGACTAGACTAAGTTGCTTTCGAGTAGTTAGAATTCATAGGAAAAAAATCTAAAACAGAAATGTTTCACAGTTTGTAAT
>JAUZNJ010094511.1:0-22013 GCA_034780135.1 Jordanella pulchra
GTGTTGCATTTAGGATTCCCCCGTGGAGACCTTCATTGCCTCCTCTGAACCCTGTTCTGTTGGTTGCCAGCAACTCTGTCTTCGGATCCTCTGCTCCAACCGTCCACAGCTCTACAGTGCTGTGTTAATGATCTCACCCTGAGCAGTACCTGTTTTGAAAAAAAATAAACTTTTTAGTTTCGTATACTCCTGTGTGTGGTTGAATTTCCGGGTCCCCTCTGAGTGTCCTTACACCACCAAGAAGTTCTGAGTCAAACCTGTTGTTTTCTTGTGTAAGCTCATTGAAAAAAACTCCAATGGGAGTTATTCAAGCTTTCCTGGTCAAATGCTTTACCCATCTCAACTGACTGCTTTCGACAGATCAAAGTATTTAACTTTAAGTGCTATCACACATTAGTGCAGTAAGATGTATCTCACATAATATAACTTTTTTCTATTAAGTGTTTTCTGCCTACAGCATCCTGTTGGTGACTAAACTCCAATGTGCATCATGCAGTGATCAGTCTTGAATGTCTTCAACTGAAAAAATGTTAAAGTTTCTAACAGAACCTCTCAGGCAAAAGTATAGTTCTGTCTGTCCTGTTCTGTCTTGAAGTACATTCTATTGCCAAAGCTGTGGTAAAGATGTCATTTGAATTTATGCACCAACTCATTTATGCTGCTTGTATAAACTGTAAAATATCCTTTGTCAGCTTTCCAAACTGAAGTCATTGACATAAAATATGTTTGCTATTGTCAAAAATGTAGCTAGAAGAAACTTTTTGAGGTTATAAAATGGGCTAACACAGTCATGCATAGTTTTCAATGCTAAAGAAAGATGTTTGGAATTGTGAGAAATATTATGTATATTCAGCATTCAAAGGGCTTTTTCTGTTGTCGTGATTCTGTTGTTGTATTTCGTGATTTTTAGGAGCTGAAAGTTAAATTGACCATTAAATCAAAACCCTTACTTTTAGCTCAGCTGTCTCTTTTCTGTGGCATACAAAAGTAACTCCCCCATTATTATAGCTGAAGATTATATTCTTCAGTCCATCTCCCCCTCTTTCCCGCCATTGCTTACGAATAGGAGAATACTTTGATACTTCACTGGAGGGGAAGCCCTGATCATCATTTTGCCAAAATTTCTGCTTTGTCACAAAAATTGAGTCTCTTTCCTGATTTTAGGCAATTTCAACACATTAAAACTATAATGTGTGAATATTTAAGAGGTGCATTCAAATATATTTTTCCTAGGCTTCCTGCATTTGTTTTGAACAATGTTTTTATTTATTTATCTTAAAAAAGCTAAGCTGTGTGCATTTATATTCTCTTCAGCATAGATTAATGATCAAGATATCTAGAATTTGAAGAAACAGGACTCTTTGAGACTTCTCTATATAATGTTGAACCTTATTTCAACTCTTAGATTTCCAACAGGCTCCCATGTAGGAAACCAGTGTATTTGTCCAAGCTCAAAAGGTTAAAACAACAAATTTACCTTAATTTCTTCAGCTCTTTTGTTAGTTGTTGAAAGTCGAGCACTCTCTTGCTCTCTTGCAGCAGGTATGAACCATACAGATGTTTTTTTTTCAATGGTGTTTCCATTTAAATACCTTTTATATATTTCTTCATTTTCTTTGGTTCTTAAATGCTTCACTTACACTTAAAAGTAACTTATTCTATGTGTTCTGCTTTCACTTGGAACTTTCCCCTTGAAAAGTGTTTTTACCAGCACAATTCAGTAAAGCATAGAAATGGTGCTTCTGAAATTGCTACCAGCTTGTCCATTACCAGGACAGATTGGACAGATAATCAGCCATTTCTTTTTTTTACGCTATTTGATTTTTTTGGTCCAATACACACACACACACACACAAATATACCACAAGGAAATCATCTGATTCTTATCCTTAGATGACCTCTCTGTGCTTTTCTTCTTTGAGTTTTAACAATATATTTCATTGGTTGATGATCTTTTGTGTCTGTCGGCCATCCATCCTAAGTTTTGAATCATAGCATTCATTTTCTACAGCCTCTCTTGGTATTCCAGCTTTATCCTACAATTGGGAGATTCATGTTAGGTAAATAGGTCATTTAAGTTGCAGCCAGGAAAGACAATTCATGCTCTTGCATGATTATAATTCCCTTGCAACTCTTTGTTTTCTATGTAAAAAAAAGGA
This sequence comes from Jordanella pulchra, assembly GCA_034780135.1. NCBI lineage: Eukaryota > Metazoa > Chordata > Actinopteri > Cyprinodontiformes > Cyprinodontidae > Jordanella > Jordanella pulchra. Next base: position 2,160 of record JAUZNJ010094511.1, read on the forward strand.
TAACCTTTCCTGGATGTTAGCTGCCTCCTGCCTATGGCCCCAGGTACAGAAGCAGGTACTGAAAATAAATGGATTCATGTTCATCCATGTTATTACATCAATGGTTCCCGTTGTAGAGGTGTGCCGGCGAAGTATTCTTCATGGCTCACTAAGCAGTTTTTATGAAAATGAAAAGAGAAAAACATTTACTCAAGTGTAACAGAAGAAGTTCAAGACTTTCTTGCCTGAAATTTTTGCTGCTTATTTGACTAAATACTCTAGCTTTGTAACCAAGCTTAGTCTGTTAGAATATTCAAAATTTGTATTTCTTTAAACCTTTATTAACACATGTTTTAATTATGTCTTTCTGCATGATTATTAATGTGGTGCAGATCTAATTGGTACAAATGTAAGTACATAAAAACCAGAGAGCAGATGGTCTTGGGAATGGCAGAAAAGTGAACTTTAAGAGATAACAGAAGCTTAAGAGTTCAAAGGGACATCTGTGAATACTGGGAATCTGCACACTTTGGCAGAACACATACTGGCAGATAAATTAAATCATGTGTAAACTTGCCAGGATATTGGCCTCAAGAATATACCATGGAAACTTCACAATTAATAATAGGCACAATAGTGTATTCATTTTATTTACATTTTGAGCCTCAAAATTATACTGGGTCTCAGAAAAGCATGCATTTATGACCTTCACTCTACTCTTTCATTCTACATCTACAACGCTTTGGTAGGAATGTAAAAAATCCAATCAACCCAGACTGAATAGAAATGTTTTAAATTTGTTAGGTTCCACCTACTAGAAATCCATAATTAGAAAGTAGAATGAAAATGAAACATGCTTTGGAATGAAATATATCAAATCTAAAACGTCTCATGCCTCTGTATTCGGCTAATTTTGCTCTTACCATCAATTTGCTTCTAAAAGCAGTAAACCAGAAAAAGTAAAATGCTTTGTGTCACAGACAACCAGCTGCACATTCCACTGAATCCATCATCACTACAAAGTGGGGAGAGCATTGTACTGTAGAGATTCTTTCCCACAACATGGGCAAGAAAGTTGATCAGAGCTGCTTGGAATGTACCACGCTACAGGACCAAACATAAAAGCACAGCTACAACGAGATGGTTAAGAACAAAACATAAAAACATACATCATATTTTAAAAGGGCTCTGTCAAAGTTCAAACCTTAGGCTGAGAATCTGTAGTCAGACAACTAAACTAATTTTCAAGGACACTGTCTATCCAATCTAAGCTTGAGTTGTTTGCAAAGAAGAACAGGCAAATATTTCCATAGAGATTAATATATGTTAATAAGTCAGTTTTATTAAGTATTTGCTCATGAGGGTTGACTATTTATAAAGCAGCATATCTTATATTATTTGTCATTGAAGCTGCTAAAAAGAGATGCTTCCAAATAGCACTGTGTGGTATCCTGTATGACTATAATGCTGATTCGTCTGAAAACGTTATAACATCGTTAAAGTTTGCTGTTGTCACATGACAAACTGGAAAACATCAGGAGTACTTTTACAAAACGTGATAAATTGCCTCCATTCAGGTTTTTTAAACTTGCTCTGAAGGTATTTCTCCATCTGGCATCTTTATCTAGTTCTCATTTAATATCTTAAAATTATGTTCGTCCCTTCCCCAACTACCCATTCATTACCATCAATGTTGCACATCATACCTGAAAGGTTTTTCACCTTTGGGCCAAACAAAGACTTAAAATGAGTGATTTGCTGACAGATGCCTCGGGCCATCCCTTTCACTCCCAATGCAATAAACGCATTAAATGCACACACTCTCATTCAAAGCAAAGTCACTCTATCTTTCTGTGCAATTACTCCGCCATTTGAAGATGGAATACAAAGCAAGCTCGTTTTTTTCTCTTCCTCATCCCTGGATTGAAATCAGACCAATTAAACACACTCTGACAACGTTGTGAAACCTGGTGTAACACATGTTCTGCCTTTCCATTCAGGGGCCTCGGCTCCCATTTTCTTATGGCATCATTTTACATCTAAGAGAAAAGACCTCCCTTTATTAGTTTCATTTAATCAACCCAATTTAGGGCTGGTACTCCACTCATTTATAAATACAAAGGTCCTATTACTTTTCACACTTACAGTATTTTAATCAATCCAAGGAATCTCACCTGCCTCTAACACCGCCTCAGGCTCTGAGATGCTGATTCAAATATCAGCTGTGCACCTTCCCAACACCTTCCAACTTGTGGCTTGCTGTCTCCACAGTTAAGTAAAATTTCTTGTTCTGCTTATCTTTCATCAAGACATTTGGCTAATATGCAGTGACCCAGCCTCCAACCTTGATGTACACCTGCTGTTATTTCCCAGTTAAAACATATCATTCCACTTGAAAAGCTACATTTTGGTAAGAGAGCTACCCCACTGCTACAGGCAGGGGTTACTCTCAAAGCATTTATATTAAAAATCCATAACAGTTTTCTACTGCCTTTAATTGTCATTTGGAAATGCTATCAGAGTAATTGTTTATTTTATTCTATAATAGGAAAAATAATCAGCAAAAATTAGAACTATGAGTGAGTTTTGAAGCAAAAAACACCAGTGAACTGATACTTCCAAATAAGACTGGTCAAGAGATCAGTTTAGAATAGACAGACTTACAAGGAAACGAGTGATTAAAATTGTGCTATTCTTTCAAATTCTTATTTCTAATTGCAAGATTAAACAATGTACTGTAACAATTTACAGGGATTCTTCAAATATCTCTGACTTTGGGGAATTGTTATTATTTCATGAAGTAAAATGCTTGAATTTTCTTTCTCATTTAAAGAAAAGTCAATAAACATTTGCTCCAGAAGTGCTAGCTAACCAGACTAACGCAAGAAACATTTCTCAAACCTAGCAGTATTAAATAGGGGACCAGCACAGGCATGGATGTTCTAGTAGTCAAAATGTTCACCCTCTGAGTTTTAAATTTCATCTACAACTCCTCTGAAAGTCAGAGTCAGTGCAAAAGGATGGTTCTCCAATCTTTGCATTCAAGTTGGGTCCTACTCAGGTCAACAACAGTCATAAAACTTTCAAAGTTTGACTGCTTGTAGATGATCTTTGCATGCAGCATTATGTCAGTCACTCAGGGGCTTAATGTAAATGTTTTTGGGATTATTTTAGCACTATGCACAGAATAGCGTGTAGAGCATTTTTTTTTGTGCCTTTCTTATGGTTGTAAAAATGACCGTAGTGGCCATTGAGAATACAAGCTAAAAAGTGGAACATGCTGACCTGGGAGAATATGCCACTCTATAACTTGTTAAATTCAGTTCATGAGGAAAATGTAACGCACATAAAAAGGTTGCCTTTTTAGTTTTACTAAGGCTTCCTGGCTCTAGATTTCATTTTTGTTGTTTTTAACCTGTCCTAGTCTTTATTTAACCTACATTAAAAAAATCAATGAAAAATCTGTTTTTATTCTATTTCATACATCCAAACAAAGATATCAGACTTGGTTAGCTTATTTGTTTAACCAAAACAATTTGCAAGCATCAGTTGAAATCTTTGTACCTTTCCACCTCATTTTAACATTGTTAGATGTTCAATTTCCATTTCATAATGCTTTAAAGGAAAAACTTACATTTCCATGTGCAATGGCATTTCTAATTTCATATCTTTAAAAAGCATCATGACTATTTGCACTAATTTTCTCCATGGTGGCACAGTGGTTAGCGCTGTTGCCTCAAAGCCTTGGTCTCGGCAGGGACCTTTATGTGTGGAGTTTACCCATTTCTGCATAGGTTTCCTCCAGGCACTCCAGTTTCCCCTACCAGAAAAAAACCAAAGCAAAACAAGAACAACAACAATAAAATCATGTTTGATGATGAAATTTTGTTGTATGTACCCTGTATGTAAAATAACAAATAAAGTACCTTTACCTTTACATTCCATAATCTTCAGGACTTGAGATGCAGAAAATTAAATCCAGATAAGCAGCTTATCATATAGTGTTTTTCTTGAAGGTGTCTCTGCTTTTCTCCCATATCAAATATTATCACTTTAGCATAGTTCTGTAGTGCTTGACTTCATGTTAGTGGTAGTTTACTCATTTGATTCAAGTGTTTTCGGCTAGGAGAATATAAAAATGGCATAACAGGACATGAGTTTGAGACCACTGCTTTGAAGGGAGTTGTTAAGGGTAGGCAAATACAGAGAAACACCTGGCAGCCTTTCGCTTCACTTTGCAAGCATGAACCTTTACACTTCACCTATGTTTATCCCCCAAATAACATCTTCCATGTGCTGTCAGTGTTAAGACTGTCCCTTTTAACATCCAGACACTATCAGCCATCCTAGAGGCCTGCAGATATAGGAAAAGCTAACACTCAGACACATACAAGCTCTATAACACTAGTGTACAAATATTCTGTCAGAAATGGACACTGTGCACTCATCAGTAGAGGTATGCACCAAGGAGATATCAAAAACCCATACAACACCCTCAGGTTCTAGTGAAGTGGAAGGAAAATTCAATCAGCTGTCTACCTTTGAAATGAAAAGGCTGGAACCTTTCCTCAGGATAAACAAATGTTTTCTTGAAAGTGGTCACCTTAGATTTTACTTTAAAAAATAGAACTGAAAAGTTGATAACAATTGTCTCCATTAGTCCATTAACCAAGGCAGAGTGTGAAAAATAAGTGGCTGTGCTGCTTAATTTAGAGAATTAGTGTTGTATTGCATTTGTTCTTCCTTTTTTAACTGGTAAGAGGTGCCTATCTGGCTATCATTATGACAAGACTTTGTCAAGGTTTTGGCATGAAGCTAACTTTTGAGAAACCTTTTCTCCAATCGTATGCCTCTATTAAGACATTCTTTCATATATGTGTCATATCCCCCGCAAAAGATATACAAATGTGCATTTATTATCCAACTATTTTAATGAGCATCCTCCTAAGATAGCCAAATCCTAAAATAACCCACTTCAACTTCCCAAACTATTAAGCTTTGATGAGTCTTTTGGGTTGATTCAGAACATAGTTGTTGTTCAATAATAAAAGGAATCCTCTCAAATACAATTGCTTAGTAATTCTGCACAAAGTGTAGTGCTTTAGGGCCAATGTAGTAAGACTTTATGATGTATCCTAACTTCACTACATGAAAAGGAAACAAAACGTAATAAGTGGCATTCAGTACATAATTTATTTCAGGTGTTGAAGAAGGGGCAGATTTATAGATTGCAGGATGTTGTAATCATACTCTCTATCTTCCGCTTATCCTGGTCCTGGGGCAGCGCTCTAAGTAGAGACTCAAAGATTTTCTTCTCCCCATCCACTTCCTCCAGTTCCTCTTGGAGTGACAGAGTCCCACCAGCATGTCCTGGGCTGTCCCCTAGACTTCTTGTTCATTTGGTCATAATTAATGCTTAATTCACCATGCTTGAACATGGCAATCATTATGGACAATCCATGACCTACAAAGAAGTCCAATAATGAGCTATCACTTGGGTTTAGAGCTGGTGGTGCATTCCTCCCTATCGCGTCCCTTCAGGTGTCCGGGTCATTTCCCATATGGGCATTGGAGGTCCCAGCATGATGATGGATCTCTAAGTAAGGGCCCTATCTAGCACTCCCACAGGTTTGCTAAGGCCCGGTACTCTCCACTGCCCACCCAGGCTGAGATAAGGGACCTCCCCCTGTCCAAAGGTGCAGAGACATGACACTCTTATCTACCGTTGAACTTCAACACACGACTGCTGAGCTGTGGGCTACATATACAGTAAGTAAGAGAGTTGCGACTTCTTACCCTGATCAGACAGTGTTCATTCATAAATATGGCACTGAAGATGAAGAAAAAAAACTTTATGGGTTTGAAGATCAATGTTCTGCTGAGTGAGAGCTGAGCAGTAGAGTTAAAGGACCAGTAATAGGCCAAACAGAAGGAAATAAATTACAAGAGCTATAAATGTCATGTTTGCACTTTTGCAGATGTTAAAAAACATAAATAAATTATATGTATATATATATATATATATAAGGTCCAAGCAACAGGCGTAAATACTGTAAATACTTGATATGAGCTCACCATCAACCACCACGACAAAACATTTTGTCTTCTCTTAATACACACAAAAACCTGTATTGTGCATCTCCAGACCACGTCTGTCATCCCTTCATCGCGCTCTCCATTTCTCTCATGTTTAAACGTAAAAGTTTCGACTGGAAAACTAAAATAATTTGTTGAATTCAGACTGACCCACACCCAAACATTACACATTTCATGTAATAATGAAGCAAAGAAGCTTCCATGGAGATAAATACTATAGCTACATTAGATGAGCTTTGCTTCACTTTCTATCAATTTACTGTTCAAAATGTTATTTCAATAATAGCTTGATCTCTGAGTATATGTTCTTTTGACGGGATGCCAACAAATTAAACCAGTGCCCCTGGATACCAACATGCCAGAATCAGGTGTAATTAACGATAATATATAATGATGTAGCTAATAAATTGGACAGTTGCTTCCAAGTAAAACAGATGCAATAATTTAGTGACAAACTGGGTTTGGATAACAGCTGACTGATTGCGCAAGACTCCTACATTGAGTCTGGAGCATTCATAAAATTTGTTCACACCTGAGAGAAGATTAGAAATAGGACAAAGAAATGGTGAATGCAACACTTTATCTTAAAGTACTTGTACGGTACGAATGATTTAAGAACCAATAGGTTTGTACAAACAGTTCTTGCATGAGGCTTGTTCTTCCCAGAACTCTAACCTGAACTTTACATGACTACAAGCGACTCAAAATAATTAAATAGAATTGATCACAAGAACACAAGTTTTAATAAAAGTTGTTATGAATCCCTTGTACTTAGTCAAAGGTCATTAACTGAGGTGAGCTTAATCTGTAACACCTTAGATATCTGGAGATGGTGATGTTTGATTATGTTAAAAACCTGGTTTACAAATTGTCAAAAAAATGTAGATGAAAGATCAATGCCCCAAATAAACAATGGGGATATCCTGTTATAAAATTAGGTGGTTAATAATTACCAGTAGATTCCTTAGTAGGCTCATAGTCAAGGACCCTTTACTGACTGCAAAATACCTTTAGGAAGACTTCAGAGTGGAAGTCAGTGAGGTGTCAGTTTCCACAGGACGGCTCAAATCAAACACTAAAGGACTCCCACTTCACAAAATAAACCTATACTTCTGACTCAAAAGCACCAGAAAAAAAAATTTAACCAAAAGCCTGTGCCCATGTTGCCAGAAACTGTATTTTTGCTGCAAGTCATTTGTAGGAGGCCAAGCTTTACTTAGGATAGTTTTATTAACGGTTTAAATATTTTTTTGTTACCACAATCTTAAAAAAAATGTTTCCAACAACTCTATATGTTTGCATTTTTATATTTAACCCTATGTTTCTGTGAAGAATTCTGTGTTGAAATGAGGTACAGAAGGAATTATGGGCATATTGTGTAATTAGATATAGAATCTCTTTATATACTAACCTTGAATAAAAATGTAACGTTTACATATTAAGGATGCATATTTAAAATAAAAAAAAACTTTTAGATGATATATGTGGATAAAGTGCAATTATAACATAGTGACTCGTATCAATGGCAATTTTTTTACAGCAAGCATACAGACTGTTTGTCTAGCCAAAGGCAGTAACATCGCTGTCTTCCCACATTGATCCTTGCCCATTATGCAGCTCTCTGCAGAAACAAGGATCTTTGCACAGCATGTTTTCCATAGAGAGCCCTCAAGATATGACAGCCCTATGAATTTAGGATGGACACTGCAGGACTGCCAATCGTTGCAGTTTGAACAAACCTCCAACAAACTTTCCAGCCTCTGAGAGATGATCTCTCTCACTGTTAAAAAAAAAGATCTTAATAGCAGTCATTAATCATTCATGTAATTAAGGGAGTAAAAATAAAACCCTCCCACATAGCTCCATCATTCACTTTTTTTGCCATTACTCACTCTGCTACAATATTTTGTCATTTCTTTGAATGAAAAATGTCAATGTTTAAACTTTATGTCCTTGCTTTACCCATTCATCCAGATGCTTAGTCACATTTTGACTCTCTGAGATGTTAGTACATTGTGTCTGTGAATCATAGAAAAAGAAGCCACTGGCAGTCTTCACTGAGAACGGCGCCTCTATTCTATAGACTTGTATGCCAGCGGCAGTGCTCACCAGCTAAACCTTCTATAATTAGTTCTCTGCCAGATGAAGAGTCTTTGTGTAGAAATCTTTGTGTGTTCTCTACTGCATCATTTGCTTGTGGGCATTTCACATTGGAATGGGACTCTGGAGCTGCCTGCCCAGCCTTGAGCCTTAGCGGTGAAACCCATTTGAGGGTATTACGGGCTGAGCTAGAAAGGTGCTGTGAATGCCCGAGTAGATTATGGAGCAAAGTCCCTTGTGCTGCTTTGCGCCTCTTCACATTACATCTAATACATACACAGGGTCTGTGGCATCGCATGCAGCTTTCATCAGAGCAGATTTTCCCTTCCCTCAGCCGAGAGCTGGGCAGCTTGTGCTGCACTCACAAGTGCAGCTGTTTAGCAGTCCATTTACATTTATCAAATAATTTAGGTTAGGACTCTGCAAGGTTAGGATTTATTGGGCGCCAATAGAAAATCACGAGAAAGTGCTTACACCTGCAAGCTTCCCACACCTTCCCAATCATTGCAACATAAACAAGAAATCCTGAACGAGCTGCCAATTCACTCTGTGCTCCTTTCCCTTGAGTTTACTCTGTATTGCTGCTCCAAGATGGTTAGATCCAGCAGGCACATATTCTTGGATCTCTTTTTATATTTACCCTTCTAGTGGCTGGTCTCGCATGGCTGCATGAGCCTCTTGCCTGACACTGTGCTGAGAATCCATAAAGCTGCCCTAAAGATTTAAGCCCGGCAATTTGTGTGTGTGTATGTGTGTGTTATTGTGAGGTTTATTCCCTGGGAGTTCTAATTCCTGTCCTTCATGCCTCTCCTTTACACTTCACACACAAAGTTGAAGTGAAATAAGAAAAAAGTTTCAGTCCCAATCAACGTAGACGTAAAGGAATTAAACACTAAGGGTAAAAATCTGTGGAGGAAAGAAGGCCTGAGGTTCAACAGGCAATCAGAGAGTGGGTGGCCAACTTAGAAGGAAAGATTAGTTGCTAGAGTTAGAATCTTACAGTCAGGAGGCTGAGGGGTAGAGCTTAGAGCAAAAAAACAGGAATAATCTGAGGGTTTCTTTAGGTGATGCAGAAGACGGTGTGACCTAAAATAACTGGTGATAGTTACCAGGATTATTTTACTGACAGGTTGGTATACTTGAGGTCACCAAGAGTCTTGGTTTGGCAGGGACCAAAATGTTAATTTTTCATACACTGTGTCCCACTGAAAACGAATCTGCATGGAACATTGTGAAAATGAAACTAGTTTGTAACAGAGTCAAGCTTTTGGGATTGTTTCGCTCAGCGTAGAAGAAGAAACCTGAACATTGCTCATAAGGAAATGATGGTCACACCGTCATGCTGTGTTTAAGGACCTAGTTGTATGAGGAAATGACTCAAGTGTCTGCATACAGATGAAAAGGCTTTTTCTTTTTTTCTTTCATTTGAAAAAATATAAAAAAACACAGATCTTTTTACTCCTGCTTGACAATTGCATGTCATACTGTGTAGGTGTTTTCTAGAACATCTTCATAAAACACAACAAAGTCTGTTGTTGTAATTAAACATTATAGGTATTAAGCGGTATATTGGATCACATATTTTTCTGGCTCTGTTTGCTTCCTTGTAAAGGTTGTCTTCCTTATATGCACGTCGACAATAGTGAAAAACATTAAACAAACCATTTTTTTTTTCCTTTTAATTCTAATTAGTTATTTTTCCTTTGCGGTAGACTGATAAGCAGATGTGCTAAAGCATTGTATGAAAACAGTAAAAAGAATCATCTCCCATAAACCCAACCTTTAGATTTGTATTTATTTATGATCTAATCTTGAACTTCCCAACTCGTTTAGAAATCCATCATGTTTTCAAAAAGGCATCTGTCTTTACTGCGATAGGGTCTGATTATTGCAAAACAATACCCCTCAGCAGTGCATCTGTTAGAAAACACAGCTCCTCTATTATGAATGGCTCTTTTTATGGGCTCTAGACTGAGCCAGGCAGATTTCCACCGACGGGAAATCTCCTCACAATGCATTCGATTAGAGCCTTACTTCTTGCTCACCTCCCATTCCCAGACTTCTGTTTCCAAGGATGTCTATAGCATTGCTTCCAAAGAGCTCATATAGTGCCATTTTGGATTCCCAGAGAGACTTATTCATTACCATGCAAATTAATGTGGGAGTTGTTGACTTAAAGCATTCGTCATAGTTCATTTCAGAGTCTGTAAATGCAATTAATTGGGCAACCTTCACATGAAAAGAGAATTGCTGCTTGATAACAGTCATTGTCAAGATCCTATTAAAACTTTCTACCCTCAGTCACACAGAAGAGCTGCGAGGAGCCACTAGCCAACACGTCTCCATGACACGGGGCCTGTAATAGGATAATAAAGCCTCTTATATTTCCCATAAATACAGCAATACCCTCAACAGACCAACTAGAAATGATTTTGACATGATTTCTGAAAGCCCAATTCAATTACTGTCTCAAACAATCTACTGTGGCCTGCAAAATTATTCACCTCCCATTTTTATGTTTTGTAAACTTCTAACTTGGAATTAAATGTGATTGTTTGAGAGTTTGCATCATTTCATTTCAGAACATAACCACAGCTTAAAAATGTGTTATTTCGACGATTCATTAGTTTTCGGGGTGATGGGAAGTGTTGGGTTTGGGCTAGAAATAGCATTTTCCCTGGTGACCAAAAAGCCCATTTTTTGTCTAATCCACCTATTTTAATTATAAAGAGTGATATTATAACTTTTACATAAAGCCCACATGTATGAAATATATTATAAGTCTCTAATGTTGAACTTGGGCTGTACAGTGGAACACTGGTTAGCGCAGTTCCTTGCAGCAAGGTTCCGGGTTCGATCCCGGCCTGGGGTCTGCATGGAGTTTGCATGTTCTCCCTGTGCATGTGTGGGTTCTCTTCGGGTACTCTGGCTTCCTCTCACAGTCAAAAAACATGACTGTTAGGTTAATTGGCATCTCTCAATTGTCCCTAGGTGTGAGTGAGTGTGTGCATGGTTGTTCGTCCTTGTGTGTCTTTGTGTTGCCCTGCGACAGACTGGCGTCCTGTCCTGGGTGTACCCCCCTTACGCACATAGTCTGCCAGAGATAGGCACCGGCCCAACCACGACCCTGATGGATGAAGCGGGAGAAGATGGATGGATGGATATTGAACTGTGCAACTCTTTCAGGATTACCTTTGGTCCCTGTGCTGCTTCTCTGAGTGAGTTCTGGGGGATTGCCCTCTTTTGGCAATTTTACTGTGTAACTATTGGCTATCCATTTGAAGATGAGGAGGAAAGTGAAAGATTTGGATATTCTTTATAACCTTACCCAGACTTGTTCTTTTCTAACCTTGTCCCTGACTTGTTTAGATATTTTCTTGGGTCTTCACAGTAGGCTCCAGTTTGCTTATTTATGTTGCAGACACTAATGCCTTTCAGAAAAAGCGTGTTTACATGAAAAAAAACTGAAGTTAATAGGTCGTACCAGCATGTTTTTTGGGGCATCATAACAAAGGGGGAGGGAAACAAAAGTACATTTTCATTTTTTTCAGTTTTTTTTAAAGTATCTTGCTTTTTTTGAGATCTATGACATAATTTTTTTTTGAAACATTCATGTAACAGATTTGAATTAAGAAAATAGCTGAGGGATCTCCACTACGCAGGGGACTATGGAGTCTTTCAGACAGAGACTTATGCACTGTGTTTTGCTTTTGTTTTTGTTTTACCGTAATTTCAAATAAGTGGGGGGTGTGAAGAGGGATCAAAAAACTTGTCATTTATAAAACTGGGGTGGCTGGTCTATCGCTGTTGTGATAAGGTGTGATCCAGCTTGATGGGGGTCAGAAGCAGGTGAGAGACGAAAAGCCTGCAGCAAACCCAGATAGAGTCGGTGTCTGTACGCTATGTTTGCTGCAGCTTAGTAAATCTTCCCCTCCAAGGGCAAAAGGCATGCAATTATTTCACCAAATTGATTATTCCATACCTAATGTTTAATAATTAAATATGATTTAATATGCTTTAGTCAAACTACTAATATTTGAACACGTAGAATATCTTAAAGCCCATTTTAATTCTACTCTGTAATTTTTTTAGTTCTCTCAGCAGCTTCACATTTTAGTACTCTTGTCTGTTTTTTAAATATTCTTCTTTTATGTTCAGAAGCTACTCAGTATATTCAATATCTGCTAAGTATATACTGTAAAGGACTCAACAAATACGAAGAAGGTGCTCTGAACGAAAGACTAACCACAAATGAACTTTTTTCAAAACTTACAAAGCACATTTCTCTGAAAGCACAATCCTAACCATATAAATTAGTGGTAGAGGTACTGTTATGTATGGAAGTGGTCGTCTGGTTAAAAACACTAAACAAAAGGTAAGCTGTTCAGAGCTGATGGTAAGATGGTCTTGAGGCATTAAGGCATTTGTCCTCTCCCTCTTCATCTGGGTCTGGGTCGTGGAGGCAGCAGCCACAGCAGAGACTCCCAGACTTCCCACTCAGCACACACCTCCTCCAGCTCCTCTTAGAGAAGCCAGAGGTGCTTCTAGGACAGCTGAGAGACAAAGTCCCTCCATCATGTTCTGGGTCATCCCGGGACATGCCTGGAACACCTCCCAAGAGAGGTGTCCAGGGAGCATCTGTAAGGAATGTCCAAGGGATATCCAAGCTACCTCAGCTGATTCCACTCCATGTGGAGAAGAGGCAGCTCTACTGCAAACATCCTGAATGAGCTCCTCACCCTATCTCTAATGGAGTGCTCAGCCACCCTATGGAGAAAGCTCATTTCAGCCTCTTGTACCCGAAATCTCGTTCTTTCGGCATGATTTAGATTTCATGACCAGAGTTGAGGGTAGGAACGTAGACTGATTGGTAAATTGTGAACTGTGCCTTTTCTCTCAGCTCTCTCTTAACCACAATGGCCCAGTGCAACATCTGCATTATAGCAGCAGCCGCACTGATCCATCTATCAAACTTGTGCTCCATTGTCTCCTCACTCGTGAACAGGATCCCAACATACTTGAACTCTACTTGAGGCAGGAAAACTCTTCCAACCTAAAGGGGACAAGCCACCTTTTTCTACTAGGAGCTGATTCTCATTCTGGCCACTTCCCACTTGGCTGCGAACAAAGGTTTAGTTTTTTGGCCAAAGTGGATGATGGGAGGAGTAAAATCAAAGTCTTTAAACTTAAGAACATTGCATTAGCTGTCAAGCATGGTGGTGAAAGGATCATGCTTTGGCCCTGTGCAGTGTCCTGAATATAAACAATGAAATAAGTTAGAAGCTGCAGTATTGTCTAAATGTTCAAATTAATCTCAATTTAACTGCCACACTTGAAAATCGTTTTAAAATGAATAAATAAAGCTAACATGGACCTTTAAGACTCAAAATTTGTACAAATATTGTTTAATAACTGTACTGAGTCTGACTGAAAATAAGTTCCTTAAAGAGAAGAAACTTATTGTAACTGATTGAATATAATCCATGTTTTCATGTTTTATTTTTCTTTGGTTGATTGTTTATTTTCTTTCTTTCTTTCTTTATTTTTTTTGGTTTAGTAATTTTTCAGCACACCAGGTGAACACACACAACTGCACCCGTTGGTTATTTGGAAAAGACCACAGAATATCTGTGTGGATCACTGTTCCCACCATATTCTTTGTTTGGGATCAGCACCCACTCCTGCCTCTGGAAGACATATTTCACATCTCTGTATATAGTACTAAACTATACACTGTAGGTTGTGGTGTAAATTTTTTGAAGCTTTAGCAAAAAAGAGAGAGTGGAGGGTTGAGCTTCTACTAAACTCTTTTCAGCTTTAGCCACTGAGGGTAAAAACATTCTGCTCACGTGTGCAGTCATCACCGGCGACCATAATCACCTGCACTGTGGAGATTGGATTACTTTCTGCATGTGGGAGAGAAGATACATGGACTCCATCACGTGTGTGTGCATTGAGAGTACAGTTGATGAATATATGTTCAGTCCCAGGCAATCAAAGATTTCAGCATAAGGTGACGAAATGGATCATGCTTTGGCTGGAGGCAGACATCCCCATTAAGTAGAGTGGATGTAGCACCTTATCATCCAATCATCTTTGTGCTGGATATGGTACCTCTACTATATTTGTCCTTCCAAAACAAACAAGAAGACGATTTTCCAAAAGCACTGGCTAGTTACATTTTACATTCCCTGTACAATTTATACATCGGTGATGATCATGCAAGATTTCACACTGCTACGGTATATAGAAGATAAATCTATTCCCATATAAGCCTTTTCTATGAGTGGATATTGATTACCAATTACCAATATTACCAATCTGAAATAAGGATCACGGGGAAAAGGCCTAAATGAAATTGTAACCCTTATTCTATTTTGATAAACCTTGATCATGGAAGGTTAAAGAGACAAGTGCCAAGGAAGAGGAATTTCCTCTGCTATACATCCCCTAGAACGTGGTGAGGTTCTGGGTCATAATTTAGTGAAATTACTATACATTTTTGTATATATTTTCAGAAAGTCTATATTTCCTAACTAGAGGTGAAAGGAAAGAGGAACAGTCCAAGATCAAGTGTGAAAAAACACAAAAATTTGATGACCTGAAGAAAAAGTTGCAAGTACAGCTGGGAATACAATATGAACATTGATGTTCATTGCTAAGTTTATTGATGTGTAAGTAAATACAAACAGCAGATAGCAACAGCGTACAGCACCATTTTGTCCAATGATTGTGTAAAAAACAACAACAACAACAACAATAATAATAATATTGATATCAAACCAAGGCATGCCTGCAACATCTGGCACCAACCATGATTTTCCTGTTGGACATCATTAAGACATACGAAATGTTTATTACTCCCCCAGTGATGAAAATGTAGAATTTTCTGATTCTGAATACATCCAAGGGTATTTATAGGCTAAAAAATAGCAACCATGATGAATAAATATGATAAATATGTATTCAGAGGTAGTGTTGTCATCTGAATATTGAACGACTTTCTCCTTAAAGAAAAACATGGTACAATAGAATCTTGCTTACCTCACGACAACTTTGTTCACCAACCAGTCCACTGAAGTCAAATGAACAGTTTAAGACTTGATATATAAAGTTAGGATTTGAATTTGACATGGAAGTTGCAATGCTTTAGTTTGGACTTAACTGTGAACTTACTCATCTTGTCTTGACTTAAATATAAAGACTAGATTTTTTATTTGGAATTTTATAATAGAGACTCTGCCCCCCCTCTCTACTAAAGAATAAAATACATTTCAACCAAAATCAAATTTAATTTTCAAAATCATTATTCCTTTGGTGTCTTTCAGCTTTCTTTTTTATATGAATGTAATATGTATGTTTTTGAATCTACAAAAAAAAAATCGGAGGTAAAGAGTTTCTTATTCTAGAGCTTATTTTAAATAAATTTTCAAATGATTTTTAATCCCACTGTGAAAAATTATGTAGTTACTAAACAGCATTATGGTTCAATGCTATTACCTTGCATGTTTTTGGGTAATAAGTGAGCAAAGAGTCTTTCTGCTAACAAACCAAATGTGGTTAAGAGCCACAGAGACACAATTTGCAGCCAGTCTTGATCTTCTAATAATGACGTTCTGAAATGAACCTCTCAAATGTCTTTTTTGCACCCTGTTTAACGAAAACAGAACTTTGTTTTTTCTTTTTTTTTTTTTTTTTTATTATTATTTTGGGATTAAACAAAACATGCTTTTCTGAAAAAAAAAAAAGCAAAACAAAAACAAAATGACATGTCAGCAGCAATTCAAAAATGGCAGTGGCATATTGCTTAATACTTATATTGCAAGGCTTTTTTGGTGGCTGTTTTAACTAAAAGCTAAAATTGCCACCCAATGTTTTTGCTGAAGGCTACAATGAGAAATGGTATCATGAAGCTGACATTTAATCAGCTCAACAATTAACCAACTGACAATGAAACTTAAGCTCCTTTTTCAAGCCTGCAATCTTTTTCTCCTCCCTGTTTCCTCTCTGTGGTGAGCAGCTGTCCTCCAGATATTCAGGGAACTGAAAAGACCTCTCGCTTACTCCTAATCCATGACAGTAAGAAGGAGCCTGCTGGGTTGCCAATATGAAGACTTTGTTCACTTAAATCATTGAGTGGCAAGCTAAGTTCAAAGTCTTTTTTTCCACTTGCCCAACAAAGAGAAAGTAGATCTTGTCTGGGCAGATCAAAGGAAGAAGAACCAGAAAGGTCAAGGTTTTAGAGGCTCCTGCAGTGCAGTGCAGGGAGAAGACAAAGCTCCCCACGAAGTTTTGTATTACTGACACAATAAGTGCTAAGCTCATGCTAGGTAATATGCTATTACACTTGTCAGCCATAATATATTATCACTTCAGATGGATGAAAAATCCAGAGCTTACAAGCAGTGTCTAATATGTGCCTCTTAATACTTTCTGAAACATTGTTTGGGGTGATGACAGCAACATTTGCTATTGTGTGGAAGCTCAGTTCTGTCTCTGTTAATAGAAAAAGCTCCATAATTCCGCTAATTTGATCACATTCCTAAATTTTCAAGACAAACTTTGGTTCTCAAACAAAAAATCCATGCTAGACTGTGATATCATTGCATCATCTCATTGATTATGGTTTTCAACCATGTCCTTCTTCTTTGTACATAGTGGCATAGTTTAGTATAGTTCTAGTTTTTCGTCAAGAGTGTATAACTGAAATATGTTAGACTTGAAGTTGAAACATTTTTGTTTATAAATTCTCATATTTTGAACAGAATTTATGGTGAATTTATTCCATAGATGTGCAGAATTATCGCTTGAGCTTGATTTGAGCTTGTTTTACACTTTCATTTCTTGTTCTAACACACAGCCAGTAGGTTGTGCGATCATAAACAATATATGACAGTCCGAATAATATCCTATCAAATAAATATATTAAAATACCAAAACATATATGAATAAAAAAAAGGAAATACAACATTTTATAAGAAATTAATTATATTTTCACAATTATTTTATAAGAAAAGTTATTAACGTTACTTTCCTGTATCGAGGGCATTACTATTTAGACTACCAATAATGACAGAAGCAGTGACTTCATCTCTCTTCATGAAGCAATTCATGAAAAAAATCCTTTGCTTGCATTAAAAGGTCACAAAGACCACTGATTTTTTTTTTATTTCTGAGTATATTTCCAGTAATGCACCTAGCCTATGCTGTGCTCTGGTTCAAATTGAGGCCAGTTGAAGGTCACATTTATGTCACTCTTGGCTCATGAGTCTAGGGCTGCTCTCACCATATGGTGTTACTTAGCCCACAATGTATCATGAAATGGTGGTGAACTTTAAATAGAAATATTTTTTTACTGTCACATTTATATAGCCAGGTTTAACCATTAGTTTGTCTCACTTCATTTAAGTCAGGGTCATTTTCATTCTAATGGGAACCTTCTCCTCAAAGCCATGATCAGTAAAGGATATTTCCTTATCATCCGTACTGTCAAGTGTTAGAGCAGCAAATAACCCTAGTTCTCCCATTGAAGTGAACATACACTGGATATTAAATAATTCAGCATTACAGAACTGTTATTTATTTTCTACAGTGCCTTAGCTGGAGTTAGATTGAGGGAACACCAGGTTCAGTTTATTGGTAGAACTTGTAATCCTTATGACACCACTGTGAGTCTCTGTGTTTCTGTGGAAAAGGGATTTATAATACCCTAAAAAAATGATGCTTCAGCACTCACTTTGGTTTTCTGACTGCTTGATACTGAAAGTGAAAGCATGGCCTACTTAATGATTTATTTAGATATCAATGATATCAATTGGGGCTTTTTGGGTTTTAAGAATCTCTGCTTCTATCCATTTGGTCCATGAAATCTGCCTCAATCCCTCATATTTCAACATGTATAATGATTTTTTTTATTTTATCATCCCAAAATAGATGGGGGGGGGGGCAGCCTAAAACCCACCTTAGAATCAATGATGACTAGTAAATAGAAGGAAAGCTTATTGACTTTGTCCATTTCTGTCTTCTTAAGGGAAAGCGTAATTGTCTATTCACAGTATGACCACATCAAAGGTGTTTTTTTATTTTTTCTTTAAGTAGACAAGATGTATGTTTGTGCATCCTATTACATATTTGTGTTGCCTAAACCTTCGCGAAAATGTAGTTCAGTCCTATGTTAAGAGAAAACAGAATGAATACCCTGCATAAAAGCATGAGTTAAACTGGGTGATATATTTTTGATGAGAATGCGTTCTGCTTATAAAAGCCCTCTGAGTTATCGTTAAAACTTTAAAACCTCAGTCAAGACTGTTTTTAGCTTTTTGACTTTATAAACAGTCTTTAATTATTTTAACTTTGACAAAAATCTGTTGGCAAACTGTCAAAACATTTATTGCAGCTGCAAAAAGACAGTAAGTCTCGGGTATGAATGGTTTACACAGTAGATGCAGGTGTCTGGCTGCAGACATTATTTTTTCTTCTTTAGTTTTCTTTGCATGGGTCCTTATTTCCCTTTTTAACTACCCAAAACTAGTTTCTTGTTTGCAGTGTTGACTTGCTTTGTCTTCTATTTGTCAAAACAAATGTCAAAAATGGTGTTTTTGAAATATTCAAAGTAAAACATGAGGATATCTCATTTAATATTTACTTCCTTAAGAATTAAGTTCTGATGTCTTTTCAAGCTCTCTCTGGAAAACAAAGTAGTTTACTTACAGCTAAGAAGTGCTGGAGGTCTGGAGAACTCTCCCTCTTCCTTTTGATCAATGAAAACTGCAAATGAGGCTTACTGTAAATAAAGATAAATAACGAAAGAAGGCAACCAGCACTTTTCCACACAAAAACAGACTTACAAGAACCATGATTTCTGATTTTTCAGATGAAAAGTTTTAATAAATTTCCATGCTAAACTTCTACACAGCATTACAAGGTTATCGGTGTGGAATGTTTTTGGGGTGCCAATGGGACTATTGCAGGCAGGATTTTAACTTAGAGTCTTGAAAATCTGGAAATAGTTCAGAAGGAGGAACAGAAGCAGGACAAGAAAGAAAAAGAAGGTTACAGAATAAAGTCTGAATGAGGAAATTTTATTTATAACCTGACCTTCTTATTTCATACTTCTCCTTAAAAAGCAAATGGAGCTAATCAAATCCCAGATCTAGATTTTTCAATACTTCATACAATAGGAACTGGGAAGTTATCCCCCAGGACTTAAGGAAGAATTTTGTTCTGAGAGATAATGTGTACCAGACATTTAAAGATGCTATGCTAAAATAAATGGTAATTGTCTGCCTACACGAGAATTATTTTTCTGCAGTGCTTTGGGACTAAAAATAGCAAAATAAAAGGAACATGAGCATCAAGCTACTTAAGTAAGTAATTGATTACTGAATAAGTCAATTCTTATCTGTTTTAAAATGTAACTTAAGGCTTGGAGAAAAAAAGCCTGCAACTTTCTATTTCTTCTATCTCTATTTAAATGTTCAAGCTGATATTGCTTAAACACTTTTTTTTACCCTACTTATGATGTCTCAGTCATTCAGCTCGCTTTGCAAATTCAGAAGTCTGCCTTAAAGATGTTTTTTTTTTTCATTTTAATTGATCTCTAAATTGGAGTACACCCCTCCTCTCCCCCCCCCTCACACACACACACAAACACAGACACACACACACACACACATATAT
>JAUZNJ010094522.1:0-22012 GCA_034780135.1 Jordanella pulchra
GAGGGCTCCAGCCCAGGAGACCCACGGCGCGCTCTGCTGGAGAAAAGGTGGCAGACAGGCTCCGGATCTCAACAATAAGTTATTTATAGTCCAGCCCCAAAGCATACTATTAATCAGAAAAGGTAACTTATTCAACTACACAATCGCACCCAAAACAACAGGTTGAATAGCTGTCCAGTATTTTAACTAACACAATAACAGCCATTCAGCTACTTGATAATATAAAGACTATTTCTAGGTTTATTTGGACAACGTAAAATTGTAAGCTGGTGACTCCAACGAGCACGTTTCTAGTAAGAAAGTTTACCAAGCTCCATATCTTATTCTACTTTGAATCTTTCACCTTGAGTGATGCTTAAACCATTCTTCAAATTCTGAAGGAGGATAAAGCTCTGCCTCCCCTTCTGGGAGCCGTTGTCAGACTTCACATCTGATGCAATTACACCAGCTTCTATAAATTTCAACAGAAAGGTTTTCTTTGTCACTTAAGCCCATGCTTCTCTGATCCACCCAAGGAATTACTGGACAGTCACATGGCTCACCCTCCCAGTTTTGGTAAAGCTGTATCTCCATCAGCCATCCACTCTTCCCTTAGAAAGGACATCAAACTGCCTTCATTTAAGTGCATCATTGATAAGCACATTGTGTAACCACCCATCTGGACTCATTGAGCTCTGGCCATTTAACTTTTAGTCTACGGTTAGTTTTCCTTGTTTTCTTTAATGCAAAGAGAGTTGTCTCTGCTTTTTGTCAGTTCTTCACAATTTTCACTGCAAGTTTCACTCCCTAATTTTTTATTTTTTTATCAGTAGTACAGAGACAGTATGTAGTTGTAAAGTAGTTTCATGCGTACATTTCACAAAGCCCAAGTAAACGTTGTTCTTGACATACCTGCTTGTTTAGGGATGTGGAGGCAGCTCCTCAGAGGAAACTGGCAGCAAAAGTTTGGGGGACATAGCAGGCCCCAAGATGCAATGGTGCATACCTAATGCGTTGTTCGTGGCAAGAGGAAGGGTTTGCATAATATCAGGAGTGGGGAAGAAGACATTGGTGAATTCAATTCGATGAAAACAGTCACTGCTCTGTTCTCTCTGCATCTTGCTTGACAGATATCCTGAAATACATATTTTCAGCGAGAAGTCATAGATGGATAGACAGTTTTCATATATGTTGTCTTAATTTACACTTAAAAGCAATAAAATGAGGAGCTGTTAACAGAATTAGCATTTTTTATCACATGATCAAGTATAAATGAATATTTTTTTAAGCAGGTCTCATTTCACATACTTTTGCTCAGGGTGCCCCTGAATATATCCAAAGAATGCCTGTTTAGGCCAAGTAATATATAGAACATATTTATCTTTCCACTCACTGTAAATGTAAATCTTTCAGCTGTATTTAATTTAGTAATTTTTTTTACCACTAATACTGTGAGTAAGGTGATATATTTTTCTCCTTTCCTGTTCTGTCCAAGAGCTAATCATGCTAACAAGATCTCCTATAGACAGTAAGTCTGGTAAGACTTGCTTTGGTAAGAAAAAAACAGCCTGAAATATTTTACTCCTATTATTCATAGTGCATGGACAGTTCCAGATTGTGTGCTAATGAAGCTGGGTTCTGTCACCATTAATCACAGGATGGATTTACTGAAGGAACTATCTTGATGCAGGTGCAGGCGATGTAATATCAGTAATTCAGCTGCAACAATCAGAAATGAAGCAGACTTTTTCCTTGGCTGTTTTTTTTCAAACAACAGCTCCACCTGAATTTTCATTCCCAGACTCAGATGTTAATCATGATGACATTTAAAACAGATTGAAAACGTATTGTACTATCGATTGATTAATGCATTGTAACTGTGGTAGGCTTTATCTTGGCAGAATCAAACACAGTTTTAGTAAAGTTACACTGTCTGTGCTCATTCCGTAATGTGTTGGCCTTTTCTCTTCCTATTCATGTTTGACTGGTGCATGGGCCAGTTCTGTAGAGCCCACTGTTCTGTATTGGATTTTAATTTTGAGGTTATGAATGCCTCAAGCAGAACACCTGTTAGTTAACTTTAAGTATATGGACAACTGTAGTTTTGCAAAGAAAAATGAAAACTGAAAATGAATACATACTAAATTTACACTACAACATGTTCGCTTGAGCATACTGTGTACAACATCTTTTGATGTCTGTATCGTCACACAGGTCATCATTTACAAAATGTCCTAGTGTCATGATCCAGGGTTCGCTTTGCCTCCTTTGTGGGCTTTTTCTATGTTGCCTAGTCCTCTCTCTCCACTAGATGGCACCAAGTCCTGGATGGAGTGTGGTTTGGCATTTGCAGCACAGCTGCATTCTATCTAGCTTCATCAGACGCTGTATAAGAAGAGGTTCCTGTCAGATCATCGGAGCCGAGTGTTTTGCCTGAGTGTTCCAGTGATCGTCAGAATCGCTGGATCTCTACCGGCAATCTGTCTCCAAGTTCCTTCGTGACACCATGGAATTTACCCACTGGTTGCCCGAGCCCCTGGATTCACTTTCCTCGTTGCCTTCCACCGTTCAATGGTTCAATTCATCTCTGGCAGTCATAACCTCTTCTGGCTCTCTGTCTTGTCTGTGCCTTTTTCTCCCATAGGCTCTCTCCTGCTGAAAGAAACTATGACGTCGGGGATCGTAAACTGCTGGCAATAAAACTTGCCCTTGAGGAGTGGAGACACTGGCTGGAGGGAGCGGAGCATCCAGTTCAGGATTGGACAGACCACAAGAACCTCTCTTACATTCAGTCGGCCCGCAAGCTGAATCCACGTCAGTATCGCTGGTCACTCTTCTTTTCTCGTTTCAACTTATCCATACCCTATCGTCCAGGTTATTGAAACATCAAGCCAGATGCTCTCTCTCGCCTGCATTCATCAGATGACTCAAATAAGGAACCGGCATCTATCCTACCTCCTAGTTGTTCCACTGCCACAGTAACCTGGGAAACAGAGGATATAATTAAGCAAGCCCAGTCCTCTGAACCAGTACCTGACTCCTGTCCTCCTAATAAAATCTTTGTCCCTTCCTCAGTTCGATCCCGGTTCGTCCAATGGATTCATGCCTCCAAATCGCTCTGGTCAGTCGTAGGTTCTGGTGGCCGTCAGTCCACAAAGACGTCACCGAATTTGTTCAAGCCTGCACCACCTGCTCCCGTAACAAGTCTTCTCATCTACCTCCGTCTGGTCTTCTCCAACCCCTACCTGTCCCCTAAAGACCTTGGTCCCACATCTCTATCGACTTTGTCACGGGTTTGCCCCCATCTAAGGGGATGACCACTATCCTGACCATCATCGACTATCCTGACCATCATCGACCGTTTTTCCAAGTCCTGTCATCTGATTCCACTTCGCAAGCTTCCCACAGCCTTCCAGACTGCCCAGCTGTTAGTAAAACATGTTTTCAGACTCCATGGCATTCCATCAGACATCCTGTCGGACCAAGGCCCCCATTTCATTTCTCAAGTCTGGAAGAACTTCTGTGCTGCCCACTGTCTCACTCACCTCTGGTTTTCACCCACAGTCCAATGGCCAGACTGAAAGGCTCAACCAGGAGCTGGAATCAACCCTCCGCTGTTTCTCGCCATCTAACCCCTCTGATTGGTCCCAGTTTCTCCCTTGGGTGGAATACGCACACAACAGTCACATCTCTTCAGCTACTGGGTTCTCGCCATTCGAGGCTTCCATTGGCTACCAACCACATCTTCTTTCCTCTGACGAGAAAGACATCTCAGTCGCTTCCGTTCATCATCACATCCGCCGTTGCCAGAGGGTCTGGAGGTCCACAACCCAAAGTCTCAACCGTACCGCCGCTCAAAACAAACGCCTAGCTGATCGCAGGAGGAGACCGGCGCCTACTTACACCCCGGGTCAGCAGGTATGGCTCTCGTCCAATGACATTCCTCTCAAATCCATTTCCAAAAAACTGTCTCTCCTGATTTATCAGTCCATTTCCCATCGAAGCCATAATCAATCCTTCTGCTGTCCGCCTCCGACTGCCCGCTTCCCTCCGAGTCCATCCTACGTTTCATGTCTCCCAAATTAAGCCCGTTCAGACCAGTGTGCTCAGCCCTCCAGCTGAGGCCCCCCCACCCCCCCGTGAGGTTGATGGTCATCCGGCTTGTACTCCCGTCGGCGAGGTCGTGGTTGGCAGTACCTCGTCGACTGGGAAGGCTACGGTTCGGAGGATCGCTCTTGGGTTCCTGGTTCCTTCATCCTCGATCCTGCCCTCATCTCCGACTACCGCTCTTCATTGCCATCTTGTCTCCAAGTTCCTTTGTGACGCCGTGGAATTTACCTTCAGAAATGACAATAGCAGAATTATGTCTAAATGTATTAAAAATTATGTACAAAAAAATAAACGAACAAAAAAAAAAACACTAGACAGGCTGGCACAAATTAATGCTAATAGCTCAATAAGGTTTAATTAAATCATGAGAAGCCTACCTTGTTTTGCAGTATATTGAGTCAAGCTGCTGTTAATAAGAGTTGGGGGAGGTAAATCCAGCTGTTTAGAGCATTATCTAATGTTAATCTAACTGCTATTCCCTCTAGCTCAGGAATGGGTCAGGGTAGGGTTGATCAACAAACAAAAAATACAACTCTTCTATGTTCTATGATATTTAATCTTTTATACTTAACTTTTTTTCTTTGTCATCTATTTACTTCTTTTAGAATTCGTGTGAACAGTCTTATTATATGTAGATCACCAGCAACAATGCCACAAATAAACTTTGCAAATGCAATTCGGTGCAACTTTATTGGATTGTTTTAAAATTGGGGCCTTAGAGTTCCGTACAAAATTTTTTTTGTCCTACCAGACATACATTTATTCATTTAATCCAATTCGTCTTCAGCTATTTGCTACCAGATTGTTGAATATATTTATTATTGAGGGAACTTGTTTATATGAAATATATATACAAATATGAAATGTTTTCATATTTGTAATAGGCCTTAAGCATGTTGCCTACCACCAGATAAAATTTTGAAAAGAACAGAGAAAAAAATAATGAGGTTGGCGATCTCAAGGCAGTCTGATGTTATAATACAAACATATTTTCACAATTCGCTATTTAAATTAGGCTAAGGTTACTCTATGAAATACGCAAGTCACTAACCTAAGAACATTACACAAAATTCCATCATTTACACTTATCACAAACACTCTGACAAAATTCTGTTTTTAGCAAAGAAAATGTAGCATCGCTTAAAAAGGTCACATATTCTCAAACTCCTTGATAGTACAACCTAAGTTATAAAGTTTGTACTAAGAACTGTAGTTAGGGAGGGATTTTCTAATATATCTTGCATTATTACCTCCAACAACATTGTTCTACCACCAAATCAGCCACACACAGATATATTTGTGTTTTATGACAAATTAACCAGGACTATAGCCTCTCAAAAAAACAGCATTTCTCTGACCTCACTCTTGTTTTAAAAACTAATAGGATTCTATGAAATTCTTGGACATGCAAAAGGCCTTTTTAAATTCCCTTTTATCCTTAAAGTAATTTAACATAGAGTAATTTACATTTGAGCTGTTAATATTAATGTATTTCTTGGTAAACAAAAACCATTCATAACATGTACTGTCACACTGACATGTATTTACTTCCAAACTAATACCATATAAAATTTAAAATGATGAGTCCTGTTGAGTAAAAGAGCTTACATTTATGCAGTGGTCCCTCTTACCTGGCATGTGTAGCTGTGTGAATGTCTCCTGACCTTAGTCCTCACAGGAACCTCCTCCCTAAACAGCTGCTTCCACCTATCCCATCATTCAGCATCTTTAATACACAAGGAAACAGAGGAAATGAACTATAGTTACAAGGTGGCCAAGTCACATCATACACAATCTGTGAACACCACGTCATAAATTGGGAATTTTGAGATGGAGTATGAACAAATAAATTCCAGAGAATAGTTTGAATAGCCCCAAACTGTTTTGTAAATAGCAAGTACAGGGTTGCTACACAGTCTGGAAAAGGACTGAATCTGATTTCAGTACTTTCCAGTTAAGGATAAGCAAAAAATAAAATAAAAGGAGTGTATGGAAAACATATGTATTTTTATTTATTCCCTATCTTGTTTTCTAATTACAGCTTTTCTTCACTCCTACATTCACTTTTTTGTTTCTTTTCTCCCTTCTATTCTTGTTCAGTCTTCCATCACTTCCCTGTCCTACCCAATGTGCTCTTCCTTTATTCTTTTATTGTATGTACTTTTAGTATCTCATTTTTTCTTCATCCTTCCTTCCCTCATTTTAGTCTATTATTGTATTTGTATAACCTAAAAACATGGAAATATCTAAAAATATGCTGAACTTTGTTTTCTTTCTCTTTTAAATTGATCTAAAGGGCTTAAATCTTTAAGCTTAGAAAAGTTTAGAATTTTTTTACAATAACAGAATTTTGTATAACATGGTCAATTGAAAAGAAGTAATGAACAGTCTGACCTTGGAGCAAACAGAGAAGCCAGCACTTAAATGCTGCTGACAGACTGACTGTTTGATCTTCATGAATCCTGTGGAGAAAAACGTTTTTGTTTTTTTAATGTAAAATTCATTACACTAACTTATTCCTGAGAAACCGACAAGGCAGGGAGGTGCATGGATGGAGGAATGTGAACATATATTAAACAAAACAAGCTGTCAAAGAGGAGTAGAGGAATATATAAATACTCAGGCTGTCAACACATGCATCAAGCTGGTGCCAACAAACCACAGTTTGTATCTGGGGAACATGCCTAACACCAACACCCAAATGTATCTACAGGAGAAAGTGGCAACTTGGATTTAAAGCAACAAAGCTTGTGTGTTTTTCTGCCTTTTTAATTCTCCACCCTCTGTCTGCTTTCCTGCATTTTAACCAATTTCTATTCAAGAGCCTGCAGATGTGCAGATATGGGAAAGAAAACAGGCAGCCGGCCTCCAAATTTGGTTTGTGAGTTCATATGTGCCAGAAAAGCAAGGACATCCACACTGTGAAATACCAAAGCAGAAATATTGGAAAAGAAAAAACTGAAGGTTGTAAATGCATAACCAAACATACCCTGGGAGGGTTTTTTGACAGACTGGCTTCACAGCGCACCCGGGGGGCAGCCTTTGGGTGTGTGTGTTGGGGGGTTGCATTCCTCCATGTGGGTAGGGTCACCCATTTTTGGATTGCTCAGGCAATGGGGATGGAGCTAGCTAATTGTTGGTCCTCTCTCGAATGATGTAACAATTGAAGTAATGTGTGTGTATGTATGGAGGGGAGTCTGGCTGCCAGGGATGGATTTGTCTAGTCTCCGTGTGGAGTCGGGCAGTCCAGTGTGGTTGCCGGCTTGATTTTATTTGCTTTGTTGCACTTATCGTGTAGACTTGGTTGTTGTTTCTTGGGTTTGGTAGCACACAGCCCTGATCTCCGCTGGTGGCTCTGATGGTCGGCTCCTCTCTATGAAGGGGAACAGCTCCCAGGTCAAGAGGTTTCTTGCCACTTTGGAGGGTCGACACCTGGACCTGGGAGTAAAATGTGTGTAGGGCATCAATTCTAGTGGGTCATCACTTTGATTGTGTGGTTATGTTTGTCTTTATATCTGCTCTCGCACTTGCCTGTTTAGAAACCTAAAAGTGTTTATGAGGAAGAGATGATGGCCTGGATATTTTTGGAAAATATACCTTTACTCACATACATTTCCTGCTTTGGCTAACTGCAACTGGCAGCTGTTTCTTTTCTTTCCTGAGAAAGATGGATAAACATTATTGTTGGAGCCCAGGATGGTTGGTTGTACAATACAAGCTAGTGACTTGTGTGCTTAGTACACCCACAGCTGACAAAAACATAAAGAGTCCAGAATATCAAAACTCAGAAAAGGGCAGTAAAAGCTCCTGATAATGGCATCTCTAAAGCTCAAACTGTGGGTATGGATTTTTTTGTTAGGACAACAGGTTAAAGTTTACCGAAAAGCTGCAACATAACCAAAGCAAATAATCATTTACAGTTTCCATCCAATACCAATCTACTATTGAACTGTGGAATGTAAACAGCTTGCACCAGAGAAAAATATATAGGTTTGGGCCAATTTCTAATGAGTAAATGGAAATTGCAGACTAAAGCATTTTAAAGTGTGGTAATTATTTCCTTAGTGTTGCAATTCCTCTCAAATTGCCACAGATTGTCATAATTATGATTGGAGCTATTTATTTAAGTTTCATATTCAAAAACAAAAAACAATCTGGGCCTTTATAATGTCGAAAAATGTCTGGGTACGTCTGAGTGCAACAGATTTCTGAATGATAGAAGGTCATGGAAATAACAGTCAAGTGAAAATAAATTCCATCTGTACTTGACAGCCTTTAAGTTTGATTTATATAGCAAATCACATACAAGATCTATAAAATAAAAATACATGTGATGATGTCATTGAAAACCACAGGGACTCTATTTAAATTTGATTTATGTGTTTGGTACGTCGCTCTTTTTGTCTTATAGTCTCATAAAGTTTGGATACTCTATCTTGAAAAGATATTAGTTTCTGTTTTGATTAAAATTAAAACTCATTTTACTGCCTATATTAACATTATCACTTTATGTGTTCATTTCAACGTACATTTGTCCAAAAAAAGGTTAAATAAATTTTTAGTAAAGCCCAATTGTCAATGTAAGCACCATTATTAATATATTGCCAAATAATTAAAAAACTGTCTTAAATCTGAAGAAACCAAACTTTTACTATCTTTCTTAAAATGTTGCAACACCTATCTAAAGACAGGTGTTGAAACAGTATGTTTGAAAACTGAGTAAAGTCAGATTGCATCCTATTTAGCTCTGTTTTATGGTTGCATTGACCAGGATGACTGAGAAGTTGCACAAGTATTTTGCTAAAGATATATTGAATGGTAGAGTACATTGAACTGCTATGCCAGAATTTTTTTAATTATTTTTTTTTTATTTTAACACATCACCAATACAAACTTTAATGTATTTAATTTGATGAGGTGGCTGCTATATGCCATGTATTAGCTGTTTTGTGGCTCTGGCACATACATCTAAAAATAGAATATAATAAATATGTTCTTTAGTTTTAGTCACTCCTAGAAAGAGAGACTTGTAGTATATATCCTTCACTAGACATGGCATAAAATACAGATTTTTTTAATCTTGATATTATGATATAAAAAAAAAACAAAGAAGAAAACAATTATTGCCTTAGAACATTTAAATATTACTTAGGAGCAATAATAAATGACTTTTTTAAAAAACTTAAGTGGCAGGCTTCTTATAGTTGTGGTATGTTCTATACACCCAATATTTGGTTGGAGTCTTTCGAGAATTACTGCATCAGTGTGGCATGGTACGGAGGGAATCAGGCTGTGGCTTTGTTGATGGATTAAGCCTAGGTTGCTTTGATAGCTTCCTTCAAGCCATCTAAATTGTTAGCTATTTCTCATCTCCCTCTTTAAAATTGTCCATAGACTGTCTTTGGGGTTCAAGTCAGGACAGTTTCACAGTGTGAGTCTACTGGGAAAGAAAAATCATAAACTCCATAAAGAGTATCAGGAGAGAGAAGAATAAAATTCCTTTAATATATCCTAGAAGATGGCTGGGTTGACTATGAATGTTAAAAAACACAGTGAAATAACACCAGCAGATGACATGACATCCCATGACTATCACTGCCTATCACTGGCCCTAAAGCAATGTAGTAAGGTACACAACAGAGGGCCCAGGCGGGATTTGATCCACCGACTCCTGGGTAAAAGCCATTCATAGTGAGCAGTCAGCCAAAGGGATACAACCATTGCCAAGTAGCCAAGATACATTGTCAGCACGCATGACCTTCACTCGGGAGTTGTGTACCTTCCAACATTTGGCATTACTGGCAGGATCCATGTCCTATGCTGGTAAACGGTCTATGGATTCGAAAAAATGCTCGTAGCAGCCTGTGCGGAGCATGAAGATGTGCTTGAGAAAAAAGGGTGAGAGATGTGACAGTGTGGGGTCTTTTCACTATGCCTCCGACCGATACGAACTTAGTAAAGGGGATATCCCTTTGGCTGACTGATCAGTGTGCATGACTTTCACCTGGAAGTCTGAGAACCGAATCCTGGCTGGGCCCATTGTTGTGTACCTTGCTACATTAACATCTATCAATCGGTCTACATACTCTGCAGGTTTCATTTCCAAACAAAAGGAAAATCAATTTTTTTAATTATTTGAAAAGAGAACTTTGGAACAAATAACAACAGTCTAGTCCATTTTCTATAATTGTGTAAACTATTTAAAGGCTCAAGGAACCTTTGCAGGGATTTCGAGCCTATTGTCTGATTGGTGTGAGACATCTGTATTTTTCAATATTCAACATTTTCTGAGACACTGAATTTTGTTTTGTTTTGTTATTTGTAAATCTTTAAATTGCAATTCAATCTAAGGGAAATATTATTTATTCAATGTGTAATAAATCTATACAATAAAAGAGAGAACAGTATCTTCTGAAACAAGATGTCAACATTTTTCACAATGTTTTTTTACATGTTCGGATATGGGTGTCAAAAAGTTACCCTATTTTCAGATGAATGGTTTAAAGATTGAAGTTTGGATAGTTATACTTTATTCCTGTACCAAAAAACTGCCCAGCTTACTCTCTGATCTAATCCTGTGTTTTCTGTTTTCATTATGCCCCTGCTTAGACAGAGCAGCGACAATTATTCTAATATCATATTACACACACAAGTATTTGCAATACATGTGACTGGGTACTTTGAAGCAGTGAGTCTTATTTAGGGTTACTAATGTAAACAGAGGTCCTAACGTGACAAAATGTGTAAAAGTCTTCCTTGTTTTTAAACTTTAAAATGACTTTGTTAGACACTTAATTAGAGAAATGTTATGTTTCAGCTACCCTCCTTTCTACTGTTCCCCTGCTATGTTTTCTTTAACCATTTCTTGAGCATCCATTCTCTTGATATTCTCCTCGATGTGTGTTTGAAAGACTGAGCCTTCAACCCGCTCATAGGCTGTGGTTCCTTCCTTAACCATTCACATGGAACTGGTTATGAAGACATTCCTTCCATGGAGGGAATGTCTGGATCCAAGCGCCTGTATTACTGAAATCATAAACATGAGGTTCAGGCTAATCGCATCTCATGGCACTCTCACCCTGTTTTCCTCATCCTCCTTTGTCTTCTTCTCCTCCTGAGAGAAAAGATATGAGAAATGGGTTTAAAAAAAAACATAAGCAGATATATTGTTTTGATGGCGAATTCTCTTTATTTTGAGATCATCTGCTAGTTTCACTTCAATAACATAGTTAAGAATAGTTTCATACAATGACCTAAGTCCAGCTTTTGAGAACAAACATCTCCTAAGTAGGGAATCAACAACCAAAACTGCTTCAGGATTATTAGCTAGACCCAAAGGGTTCAAAACTAAACTACAATGCTTTGTCAAAAACTAATATGGCTCCTAAATGACCAATTTAAATCAGTAAGCACTACCTATTCAAAATGTAGTGTAGTTACTGATGTGTTTCTAATGGGAGTAAAAATCCAAGTAACTTAAGTTAGTAACCAGCAGCCACACGGCCCTTTCTGGAACCACTTTGACACCTGTGCTTTAGGCCTTATGCAATAAGTGTTCGTAAAAACAAACCCTTTCTTAAATCATTAGATCGTTTTTTGAATTGTCACATTCACCACTTTTATCCTACTTCTATTGGTATTAGATGGCATTATTGGGGCGGTATTTATTCAGATTTACGAATTTTTGAACGTGTGATCACTTATGCACAGATGGACGATCTTTTACTGAAGTTAAAGATCCTTCCTTCCTTCCTTCCCCTTTTCATCTTCTTCTTCCTTTCCTTTCTATCATCCTTACCCTACATTCTATATTCCTCTCTTTACTGTGTTGTTTTTCTTTCTACCTTTACTTCATCTCTCTCATTTTCAGGATTCCTTTTTGTCATTCCCTCTCTGTAGTCCATTTTTTTTTAAATTAACTTCAGGTCGGAAGTTCCAGCGCTGGACCCCCTCCAGCCCTTCATGTTAAATGGAACCAACCTTGCAAACAATAAAGCGTTATATTCAAGATGGATTTTGTGGATACGCAAAAGGGACTGTCATCCAGCTCAACTTAGACACCAATGGCACCTCCACATAAAGTGAATAAAATTAAAAAAATAATACCTTGTTAAGTATGAGCATGTGTACAGTTGAAGTTTTGTAATGCCTTATTTTTATATATGTTTCCTTTGGACAGAATCCTTGTGTTCTGCACCATGCATTTCACATGGAAGATCATTAATTTCTGTCCAGCAACTTTATACATCTTTGGTGTAAATGGCTCATCTGCTGTTCTCTTATGCAAAGTTTTTGACAAAACAGCATTGGCTTTTCCTTTTTTTGTTTCTGTGTCCTGCTTTACACTTGACTGCGAACCGCCCCACGCATGCTGTACGTCATGACAGAAGGGAGCCAGCAGGACAGTGTCATCTGCAAAAAACAGAGACAAAATCCACTATTCCCCAAACCATCCCCCTCCAGCCCTTGGCGGTCCTTAAAGGTTATAAGCAGGATTGGTGACAGAGGGCAGTCCTGTCGGCGTCCAACATTCATAAGGAACAAGTCTGACTTAATGCTGACAATTCAATTCAGTTCAATTCAATTATACTTTATTGATCCCTAAAGAGAAGTTCAGACCAAATTCCTGGTCTGCTTGTACAGAGACCAGAAGGCCCCTAGTAAAAGGCCCCCGACTCCGTACTCCTGAACCGCCCCCCCAGAGTATCACGAGGGACATGATTGAATGCCCTCTCCAGGTCTATGTGTTCTGTGCCATGGCCAGGACAAAAACTGCACTGCTCCTCCTGAAGCTGACGCTTGAGAATCAGCCAGACTCTCCTCTCCAGGAGCCTAGCGCATGCCTTTCCAGGAGGGCTGAGAAGTGTGATCCCCCTATAGTTGGAACACACCCTTTGGTGGCCTTCTTATGAAGGGGAACTACCACCCCAGTCTGCCAATCCAGGGACACTGTTCCTGATCTCCAGGCAATGTTGAACATACGTTTCAGGCCAGACAACCTGACGACATCCAGAGCTCTGACATACTCCCCCCCAAGGCCCTGCCACTATGTAGTTTTTTGACAACCCCGGTGACTTTGGCTCCACCTTCAAACTATGTCCTCTTTCAAGCACTGCTTTCCCATTCCGTCTCTTGCCAGAATTGCTTTTAGGCCGTCTTTCTCCATGGCCTCCTTCTCAACTCCTCCCAAGCCAGAGTTTTTACTTCAGCAACATGTTTGGCTTCATGGTACCTGATTGCTGCTTTAGGAGTCTCAGGCTCGATAAGACTCCTTCTTCAGCTTGACGGCATCCCTCACTGCTGGTGTACACCACCGAGTTCGGGGATTGCCACCACGACAGGCAATGCAGACCACAGCCATGGGCAACTGCATCAACAATGGTTGCAGAAAACATGCCCAACACAGACTCCGTGTCTCCAGCCTCCCCAGAATCTGGGAAATTATTTAGGGAGTAGAATCATGTACAATGGACCAGGAGATGGAAAGGGAAGTAAGAAAGAAAGTGGGGATAGAGAAAGTCAGTGTCTACTGTAAGATTAAAACCATGTTAAGATAAAAACATGTGATTGTGTGGTACATAGAACACGGGATTTGATTAATATGCAAACTATAAATAATCTGTTAAACAATACAGGTGGCTCATGAGACTCTGATGGCATGTTAGTGTGGGTGTTTGTTCATCTATGTGTATATGGTTTTTGTAGAAGGGCATGGCAGATTTCCTGCAGTTGGCACGCCTGTCTCCATTCCACTGAGCTGACTGTTGGTGATTTAAGGAACTGCAAGATGACTTCTTCTTACCTAATGGTCAACCAGTAGTGAAAAACTCTAGAACATTTTGTACTATTGGTACTTTCTGATCCAAGTTGTCTTGTGGTTTTTCTCACTCAGTCAACCATTTGTTTCCTGTCTGATGGTTTGCTGCCTCCCTTGGCTATCATGCCATCTGTGGACTCCTTCAACCAGAACAGCAAGCCAAGATCTTCTCTGAAAACTCACCCAAATCACAGTTGCTCAGTCAAACTTAGTCTCTTGTTCACAATCTGTTTGTTCCCCATCCTGATAACTACTCCATCTGTCTCCTCCTAACCAGGGTGAAGCAGATTACATCCACCTCAAGGATCACCTTCCTTTTCCCCAGCTTCCATCCACCTTCTCCATTTATTGCAGTCAGATAGCGGAAATCCCCCACTCCGACATATAACTGCTTTTCTCCCCTCCTGGTGCTGATAACTGTAGACTCTAAAATATTACCTTTGTTCTTTAGTGTTTAGTAATAAATACATTAAACCTTCCATTATCTTAGGTCAGGTGAATCTCTCAAGCCATTCAAATTTGTTATAATCAGTTTTTAAAAAATAAAACAAAAGAAAGTGTATATAACAGTATTTTATCTTGTTGGTGGCTTTTATTATTCAATGTATGTATCTGGATAACTTTGAAGGCTTATCAGTGTATGTCAATATGTCCCTGGATCATATCTCGTAGATTCACTAAAGCTCAAAGCATCAGAAACATAACTTAGCTGAAGATGCAGAACACATGGTTGTGGATATATACCATTTAAAAATATATGAAGGGTGGGTGAGCAGGTGGCGCAGTGGTTAGCGCGCACAACCCATATATGGAGGCCTTAATTCTCGACGCGGGTGACCCAGGTTCAAATCCGGCTTGAGGTCCTTTCCTGCATGTCTCCCCCCCCTCTCTCATACCCCCCTTCCTGTCAGCCTACTGTCAGAAAAATCGAGCCACTAGTGCTGTAAAAAGCTCAAAAAAATATATATATGAAGGGCGATCTTTATGTAATTAATAATATTTTTCCCAAGTGTTGTCCAGAAAACTCTACCAGAGCCTACTTACCTCTTACTCTGACTTGAGGGTTATCTTTTGTCATGTAGTTCTCCGAGAGCACAATAACACAGTGACTTTATTACATAAAAGGACAATTTTTGTAAACGTTTGACACTAATACAAGAAAAAAGGAAAGATCAGCCTTGGACTTTTAACTTTCTTCCCAATGTCAGAGATCAAATGTTTGCTGTAAGTAGCTGTATTATTCTTTTCCTTGTGTTTGCCTGATTTCATGTATTTTTCTTTGTGGCACCTCCAAATCCCTTTCTGTTTGGGTTTATAAAAGGTAAACCCCCACTATTTGTGTCTCAAGAAACTGTCTGGGTGAGGAACAATGGTGCCCTTGAATTTCTGCTGCTCATTTTGCTTCTAATGATATCTAGATTAAACCCAATATTATTGTTGGCCAAAACTCATGTATCTGAGTGTGCTGTTGTGCAGAAATGGTCCCTTCTGATGCCATTTTTGAGAAGAGGGTAATTACAGCACAGTGAAGGAATAATTACTTTACTGTGAGGGAGCAAGTAGGCAAAAATCTGCTACTGGACAGGAAATAGAAAATAAGCCTTTGACTAAGGCGCAATCAAACTTGATATGCAGTTTGAAAAAACATGGAATGAAAATTCCAAAAACTTCAGAGCAGAATGACATAATTGTTCCCTATGTTAAATAATATCTTGTTTTTTTAAAAAAGAGATTATAATAATGCACTTTAGATTCAGCATAACATTGATTCTTTAGAATTAAAATTCAGAAGATATTTGCATTTTTCTTGTGGTTCCTAAACTTGGGAGCATCCTCATTAAGTATATCTGCAATTTGATCACAGCATAGTAGTGTATACTTTGTCTAATATATGTTATCTGGATTTCATATAGTAGGCTAAGTAACATATTATTGTGATGTGGTAGTAGGAAGATACATTGATCTCATTGTTTACATTATCCAAAAAGTATAGTGCGCATTTGAATTCAGCTTAATTAACTCTGATTTTTGCCTAAATGATATTCAGTTAAACCAAACCTGCAAATCCATTTCCAGCTGTTCTGTGAAGGCCTGAGAGATTTACTACTTAGCAAACAGCATCTTTAAGACCAAGAAATCTAGCAGAATGGTCAGTTCCTTATGCTTCTGTCTACTACTGATTTTGATCTTCTCTTTGAGCTCAGCTTGTTAATTGAAAGAGAGGCTTCCCGTGTGTCAAGTTCATTAACCTGCATCAGTAACACATCGTAACCTTTCTATTGACAGATGATTTTCCCAGCCAGATTCTTGAAAGCCTTAAGTCGGCTTCAGTCACACCACTTCACCAGTCAGCTCCATCAACGATGGCAAAATGTTGCTATGCAGAAGTCCTCACTCGATCTGTGTAGCACCATTTTCTCCACAATGTTAAAGTAGTAGAGAAGTTTAAAGCAAGGTTGATTTTTAAAATAATGCCCTAAGCCCTAAATATTCTTGACCACTGGTCAATCCATCTGTTGAAACTGGAACGATCTAACAGCGAACTCACAAAGAAATGAATAAACTAGCTGGCTAGGCGAGCAGAGCATCCACTACAAAAACAGTCAAGAGGCATTTTGGTAACCTTGAAGGGGATAGAGTTTCACAACTAAGCTGCAGGACTCTATTGGCAGTGCATTGATAGATAATGCCCTTCACAAATCTGACCATTTAATGTGAGGGATAAAATGTGGAAGTAGGTGCTTTAAGCAGAAGGTATCAACGTTAAGCTTTATGACCTACGTGGAAAACCCTGTGTTTTGGTGTGAAAAACTAGCAAAACGCATCACCCTGAGCATTCCATTAAAACTGTGAAACACAATGGTGGCAGCATGGATATATTAAAAAAACATTCATTTTGGATGGATGGGGAAGAGATGATTGATAATTCAAACTAAATACAGTGCAGTTAAAAACCTAAAATAGTCTGAGTGGAGTTGAGGTTTACTTTTCACCTAGACAACAAATACATTCATTAATGTGTTAGAATGTTAAGGTCAGTCTGCTTCCTCTCATTATATTAAAAGTAATGAGACATTTCATTGAAGCATAAAAATATATTTATGAAAAATAGAAATGGTGTTTTTTTTCATGTATCTGTGTATTGGCCCTGTGAAGTGATGTAATGGTGAAAGATTCAGGATTTACTCCACCTCTCTCTTGTTGGCTGTTGGAATAGGCTTCAGCCCTCTCATGACCCTGAAGGAGGAGGTACATAAAATGCATGGATGGAATGTAATGATGTGGGATAAGGATTGTTATTCATATTACTTACATTGAAATATGTGTAGTTTCATCTTAAATAGCAACAGACTGTTGTAAATTAACAGCATAAAGCAGTATTTAGAGACATGCTAAAACCATTTCAACTCCCTAACACACACTATGAATGTAGCAAGTTTAGAACTGATGTGTATAAAGAGATTTGCAATTTATTTTATGACTAATTTGTTCTCTCCAAGTTTCTCCTCCCTAAATTTGGCATTGAAAGATCTAACTGGGGAGGAAAGTTGCTTTCTGTATGACTTACAGTTTCACTGGCTTCAGGTCATCAAGTAATAAACATTAATGCTAATGCATTAAGTTGAATATTTCACACCCATTAACAAAAGGAAGTGCACTTTCATTAAGAATCCTCCCACAGGAGACTAATGCGGTAAGATATTTTGCTGTTTCTCACTTGTAAATTTTCATCTAAT
This sequence comes from Jordanella pulchra, assembly GCA_034780135.1. Classification (NCBI taxonomy): domain Eukaryota; kingdom Metazoa; phylum Chordata; class Actinopteri; order Cyprinodontiformes; family Cyprinodontidae; genus Jordanella; species Jordanella pulchra. Next base: position 17,644 of record JAUZNJ010094522.1, read on the forward strand.
CCTCACTGATGACCCAAAGCCAGATTCTCAAATGTGAAAGTTCAGTCAATGGGCTTTGAAGTTTTCAAGCATACAGATCCAAAAACTTTATTATAATCAGTTAAACCATAGGGGTAATGATCATTTATTCTCCAAACGGTTCAGTGTATTGAACAATTTGGATTCAAAACCCAAATGATGTCCAAGCTTTGTGCCATGTCAATCAAAATGGTAAAATTAAATAATTTTTTTTCTAAAGCAGTTCAAAAGAACTTCCAGTTTTAGTCAATTTTGGCTTCTACAAAAACACACTCCTACCGGAACACACAGAACAAATCTGTGACTGTTTCTCAATATGCGATGAGGCTGATGACATTTCACAAGTACACAAGTGAACGAGAATGCACAAGTACACATTTAAGAAACGGCCCTAGTTATAGTTATTACTGAAATTTACTTGCATCGACTTCAATCTTCATAACGAATGGGGAAAGGAGAAGTGACATATGCTGTAAAGCAGCCTGCTCATTTGCAGTTGTTTTAGTTGTTTTATGTGATAGTGTTACTGCCACCCTTTTAAAGTTGCTTAGTGCCGGTGAAAGCGATACAGACCCCCTCGGGCCATGACAGATCACAAAATATCACCAAGGTTATGAAAATATTTTATGAGGTTACTTAGTGTTGGCTGAAATAAAAAGTCTGAAATAATCTTAATAGGATTATTTTGTTATACATGCTTAACATTAAAGCCTTCAGAGGATAATGAGGGCTGACCTGCCCTACATCTGTGACATGTACAGGTTTAAGTTCAGAAAAAGGGCAGCTAACTTTGGTCTCGCTCTCAGGAGCACTATGTGCAAATAAACAAGGTAACAAGTACTCCATTATTTTTTTGTGTATTAAAAAATATATAAGGAAGCACTGTCCTGAAGACACTTATTTCACTAATAAAAATCTGTACACTCCACTGATTTATTTTCCTTGGAAAATAAAGGTCTTTTTAATCTGGATTTATTTTGCTCAGTAAGGAACTATAACAGTCTTTGAAAAATACTACAATTAGAATCTCCTCTAGTGACTTGTCAGAGAGCTAGTTCTTCTCTTCGCTTCACTGGCTCTACATCAGTGAGAAAACCCTCGAGCATTGACGTGTGTGTGGGGACTACAAAGACAAATTCAGGGATCGTCAGTAATTCTGAGTAACATTTATTTTGGCCTCATTCATATATGTGGTCCATTCCTGGTGAACCTTAACGCTTTTCAGCAAACTTCGTCAACTCATATAGTCTTTCTATATTTGTCTTTGTCCATTTATGCATTCTTTGCACACTGAGAACTCTACCACCCATTCATTCTGGACTGTGACAGCATGAGAAAAATGTCTTCAGCAGCAGTGCTATTAGCACTGCCCCACTGTCTAGAAAAAGAACCACCCACACAGCAGTGGCTGATTATGGTGTCACAGGAAGATTGCCATAGTCTATAAATGGCATCTGTCAGTATATGAATATGCCTATGTGGAGGCATCAAATGCTACATTAAAAATGGACATGTATGAGTAAGAGAGGACGTTTCGGTCATTCTTTCCATATGAGCATTGCTTCAGATGATCTGATTAACTTGAAGAAGAAACCAGAGAAAAAGCAATTAACATCTCAAACTTCTTTCTCTATCACCTAAATCATCCCTTTGCCACCAATACTCTTCGATGAAATTATAGCCTTTTATTTTTCTGAGCTGGATATATTAAGTGACAGCGATCCTCTTATAATTGGGTATGTCTGGGTCAACTCACTATGCAGAGGCCCATGTAAAGGTCAGAATAATCACCTTTCAGATTAGCATCCAGAGACAAGGCTGCACCTTTTATCCCAAACCAAAGTCAACAAGGGCAGGATTCTTGAAACCCAAAAACCAGACAGTAAAACTAGGAGATATTTACCCTTTTCTCCCAAAATTAGCAGATAAAGGTTGGACCTTATGATCAATCACAATTGATGAAATATTTCTCCTTTAATTGGGGTACATATAAAATTTTGAAATTCTTTAACTGATATTTAGGAACATAACTCGAATTATCATTTGCCACATTTTTGGCATCTTCTGTTTGTTTTCTTTCTGCCTCTTTCTTCTTCCACCTCACACACAGATGACCAAGGGTAATTAATAACTCCCCTAAATAGATGCTGTTTGCACAGATGTACTTTCTTCCCCAGCTCGTTTTGCTATTTCCTCTTTGCTGTCCGCCTGAGATATCTCATGCTGTCTAAACACTAATGCTCGCCAAACATGCCAAGCCCTGCAGCGCTTCTGAATGTGTGTGTATGACTAAATTGTCTGAGAAGGATTTTTACATTTCACCTTTTTTTCAGTAGAACATTTTTCAACAATATCTACTAAGGATGAAAATTAGATTTTCACTTAAAGAAATTGAGCTGAAAGCAAAAAAAAAGATGAGGCTGAACAGCAGAAAGAAAGCTAAAAGTGGTGGCAGAAGGAGGCTGGGATTGGAGACGTTTTGGGCAGGGATGTCAGAAAGGAATCAGTGAATAACTTGGCTTGTTTCTTTGCGGTGAGAACAGCATGGGCTGGAGGCTGAAGCCAGAGCCCACAATGTCTAGCCTGGAAGGTTCTCTCATTAGTGAAGATGGAGTGTGCAACCTCCTGGGAACTGCACAACTCATGAGAGCCCTGGGAAAAGTCAAAGCATTTCATCTCAGGTATACATTTAAGGTACATTTTTGTAGATTTCTCTCGCATAATCTTTCATCACTGGGGTTTGTGGTGATTGCCATGCTAAACACCCTTTGCTTCTGTGTTATTCCTTTCAAGAATGTGTCAGGAGACATCCAGTGAGAGACAAGCAGGACCCTGTTCACTGCCTAAAATACAGGAAAACCCCCCTTTGAAGAAATGCAAAAGTATGCCAGTATTTTTTGTTAAAACATTGTTTTTTATAACTCTGTAGGAGTGGATCTGAGCCAGAGTATGACAAAATACAGAGGTGGCACCAGAAGAAAGTGAGAAAAAAAAAGGCTCAGCGTCTAGTACAGCAGTGTGGGGTCCCCCATCATACAGCTCCCCTATCATCTGTGGAAAGGCCTTAGAGACAGCCTTAAATGTTCCCCCCATAAAGGAGAAGAAAAAGAAATATTTGAACCTGTGTACTCAGCCGTAAACTATAAACCATCAGGAGCCTTAACAAGAGCCATGCACATGTAATTGTAACAATCAAAAAGTCATTTGGATATGCTTGCAGAAGGGTTTTTCCTAGACCTCCCTTGTCAAACACATCCAATAGCAGGCCATAGATTTAACTCTGTATTTGATTTTAAAGAATTATATGAGGCGTTTCTTGATGGGATGCCCATTTATTTAAGGATAACAAGAACATGTAAGAATTAGCTGGTGAGTTTAACTTGTTGACTGATTTGAGGTTGTGTGCTTGAATGAAAATTATATGAAATTTATAAAACACCGTGTCTCAGTCTTCCCTGAAGCTGTGCTCAAGCATGTGTGATGATTTTCAGTGGTTATGGTCAAAAATGTGCTAAGAAATACTTTTGTATTATTAGTGCATGAAGGTTTATTCACAGCAGAGATTGACATGTTTCTGTGGCAGAGTTCAGAATGAACCTAGTCACAAAAACAAGTCAATATCTGGTCAAAATATCACCTGTGTTTGGTGAGAGCTTAATCAGATGTCACTAGCAGCCTAAAAAAACTTTAGGAAATAGAACTTTGACATCAAGAAAAACAGGAGAACTTAAAAACCTTAAAAGTTAAATTTGAGTCAGAATGATCAGGAATATTTCCCCAACATCAGTTTGAAACAGTGGACAATAACAAGTGCCTACACTACTTTATTTATGCTAAAAAAATGAATATAATTTCAACACTTTTAAAGTTTCAGAGAGTATTCTACAATGTATCACTGTTATAACTCATGTCCCTTATTCTGTTGTCACTGCTATTAAAATTACACTCATAGCTTTTTCCTATTAGGTTGTTATTAGGCTTCTCAAATCATCAGCCTAAACTACTTAAACATTTTAGTGCAATTATTCTCTTACATTTGGTTTACTTATAAGAACTGTCTAACTGGAGGGAATGGAAGTGCTACTGTAGGGTCATATATTGTGAAGTTGAAGAAGGACCAAAAAGCAGAATGGCGTTGGATGTACAGTTGTGGTCAAAAGTTTACATGCAATTGTAAAAGCCATACTGTAATTTCATGGGTGTCTTGAGTTTCCAATAAGTTCTACAAGTCTTATTTTTCTGTGATAGAGTGATCGAAACACATACTTGTTTTAAACAAAAAACATTCATAAAGTTTGGTTCTTTCATAAATTTATTATGGGTCTGCTGAAAATGTGACCAAATCTGCTGG
>JAUZNJ010094533.1:0-22012 GCA_034780135.1 Jordanella pulchra
TCTATCTATCTATCTATCTATCTATCTATCTATCTATCTATCTATCTATCTATCTATCTATCTATCTATCTATCAACTCATCGACAGCATGCATGCATGTAGCGACAGTGGAGAGGGAAACTCCCTTTTAACAGGAAGAAACCTCCAGCAGAACCAGGCTCAGTGTGAGCGGCCATCTGTCGAGGCCGACTGGGGTTCAAGGAGAAAGAAGTAGACATACAGAAAGAAGCAGAGATATAAATAGTAACTGTTAACTACCTCCAGGGGCAGCTCCTCCAGGAAAGACACAGCCAGACAGACGAGCTCCGAGCCAGTTCTGATGTCAGATGATCAAAGAGATCACATACAGTTTGTCACAGTAAGAGAAACAAGACTACACTGAAAAACATACCAAGCCCCAACATCTATAAACAAAGGTGAGGATGGTAAGAGTCCGGTTGACATTTCTCTCCAGGATAGCACCACAGCCAAACAGGAACAGACCAGACAGAGATAGAATGAGGCAGAATGTTGAAAAGTGGTCCCGATATCCTCCAGAAGTCTAAGCCTATAGCAGCATAACTATAGAGATACCTCAGCATAACCCGAGCCATTCCAACTGTAAGGGTTATCAGAAAGGAAAGTTTTAAGTCTAGCCTTAAAAGTAGACGGGGTGTTTAGCTCCAAGACTAAAACTGGTATTTGGTCCCACAGGGGAGGAGCCTGATGACTAAAGGATCTGCCTCCCACTCTACTTTTAGAACGTCTAGGAACCACAAGCAAATCTGCAGATTGAGAGCTGTTGGGAACTTAAGGAAAAATAAGATCTCTGATCTCTATCTAGCTCTATCTCTCTATCTTTCTGTCTCTATATCTCTCTATCCCTGTCTCTCTTTATCTCTCTCAGCTATGCTTGTCAGTAATACCTTAATCAACTGTTTAAATAGACATCTGTAACTGGCAAGCTGGACAGTAAAGAATTCATTGGTTTGTGGAGGAAGATTGTTGCATACAAGGTGAGTGAACTGGTGTGATGGTTGATTCACTGCTAAAGGGATTTCAGTTTCTACTACAGAAAAAAACAACCAGATGCTTTTTAACTATTAAAACTACCTAACAAATAGTCAAGTCTTATAGAGAAGAAGTAGTTGATGGCTAGTTAATATTGCAATTAAATACACCAACCTGTTTTAAATAGTGGTGTAGTTGTTAGCGATGTGTGCTCTGCTGCAAATAGGTCCTGGCTTTGAGTAATGGCCAGGTTGTCTTTCTGTTAAGATTTGTGTTCTCTAATATATGAATGGTGTCTTTTCTTCATTCTCCTTTGGACTGGTTATGCAGGGTGTACCCCGCTTCTCACCCCACTGACACTGGATATCTCAGTAAAATCTAGCATAAAATCTTAAACTCCATCTCTCGGTCAGTTAGTTGTTGATATCGAAGCATGACTGAATCGGACCTAAAGTAACAGCTGACCTGGTAATGCGCGTAGGCAGTGTTTTGCATTTGCATATAGGTAGGATGCTTGCAGCTTGTTATACTGTGCTGTTGTAGATTAAAACAGATCAGTTTTCTCAGACTGTAGGATTCATTTCATACTCTTTAGCTGTATTAATGTTTTAAATGAAAATTTGGAACTATAGCATTGTTAAAAGTTGAATGAAATATCTACATAACATTCTTTATATTGTAAACACTTTCAGGTGGCTTGAGATAGCTTTTCTAAGGACCAGTAAAGTTCTAAATGGGAGACGGAGAAACATTTACCTACTAAGTTTCCATGTAGTGAACCTTTACCTCACATGACTGATGGGCTGTGTCTGGTGTCGGCATCCTGCCGGTGAAGTGTGGGTCCACTATGACCTCCTAGCACTCTTCAGTACGAGGTCTCTCCCCTGTGTATAGCTCCTGTCGTCATATGGTCCTTATTGCATTTTTTTTCTCTCTACGTCTCCATGACTCCATTCAAGTTGAGAACAGAGCTAGCCTGATGATAATACAGTCCTGGAAACCACTCGCCATTTTTCTCAGATGTTTTCCATTTTGGATTACAGCGATACTTTCTGTTGATTGCAGCCATGCATAATGTCAGTTTCTGGAAATGTCTGTTGTATATCCTGGTTAATTTACTCCAAACCAGTAGATGGAAACACACCTAATCGGCTTTGACTTTTGTAGTTTCAATTTTAGTAATATTTCAAAGGTTCTTTTATTATTGATGTGGTAATTGAATATAGAAACTGTAACAGTCACACGACCTTTTTAAAACGTACACAAGTCTTTCTGATTACTAATATTTTCTGTTGTCAATATTGAATTTTAATTGGGTCTTCATGGTGGACCTTTTGCTTGTTTTCATTTTAATGCATAATTCAAAAAATATTCACATAAAATGTTTTTTTCAAACTGTTTTCCCACAACATCTTAAATATTATAGCTCACAATAATAGTAAAAACAATGTTGAGACATTATAACTCATTATAATTACTTTATTATTGCAACTCTCATCTCCAACAATCTTGAAGATCCAGACAGCTGTTTGTCCTCTGTTTTCCTGCAGGACATCTTCTATCTCTGTGATGTGTCCCGAACAGGGACTCTGTCACTGAGTGAACTGAGGAAAGCAATCATGGCTACAGGTAAACCTTTTTTTCCATCTTGCATATGCAGATTAATATGAGCGCACATGGTGCCTTATTATCCATCTTCCAGCAAGTATTTTACTGTTGGTGATAAAAAGCTAAATCTTTGGTTGTCCTGAGTAATATAACTGTATTATCCTCACATGATTCCTGCCTATGAACCCTTTCATCTTTTCCTTCTCCCTCCATTCCTTTAGAGTCCAAGTCTAATAATATAAAAAAATTAAATGTTTGTAAATGTTCAGATGGGTATTTCTGTTGCATCTTTCTAACAAGATTTCCACGTAGCAAGAAATTTTTCAGTCTTGTATCTGTCATGGTATTTTGTGACAGGCAATCAAATCCCTTACTGTAATATATACAAGTTAAGTAGAAGTTTTGTATATGTTTTGAAATCCTACAGTCATCCTGGTACATTCCCTAGAACCGTAGGCTGGCCAGGATCCCACCATAGTGAGCCAAGCCTTGAGCTCGTTACATACTCTGCAAGAACCAAACGATTTTTCTCGACATGCCAAGAAAAAAAAATATTTAGTACTTTAGTAAATATGTGGAGAATTTAAAAAAAAAAGATGATCTTATCTGTTTTCCTACTTAACAACGTCCACTGAAATCCTGACCAATAATATCACTGTTCTTGGACACGCTGCAATAAAAAGGTTCATCCTAGACGAAGGTTCGTACAGTTAGCGAGAACTACCGAGAAGCAGTGGCAGGGACAAAATGTGATCGTTTTGTTCTTGCAGCTGTAGGAGTGAGAAACGTTCTTGTTTCTCATGAGGTATGAAATAAGCTTTACCCAAACAGAACAACACAAAAGCAAGGTACAAGTATTTGGACCTCCTCTACAACGACAGCAGGCTGAGGCATGGCTACTCCACATGGCTTGGACTGTGTTATAACTGGAGATCTCACTGCTTATTGACAGCAGGCTCTTATCCATGCAAACCTCAAAGCCCTACGTACCTTTAAAGCTTTAACATTGATGTGCAGGACGGGGTTAAGCAAAGCCGAAAGGTACCCCCCAAACACCTACTATCTTAAACCCCATTGCTTTTTGTTGTGAGGTGTTGCCTTTCTGCATTGACTGGCAGCACCATGATTCCGTGCAGTCTTTAGCTACAGAGAGGATCCTCTGCAGAATGGCTTCCTCTCAGGAAGCAGCAGTCTGAGAGAAATTCTTTCTACAGTGTATTCAGCACCCTGCTAGAGCCCTATCTACTAGAAATGATTCATTCTGCACCTTTAATTTCCATACATCTACCTGCTAAATGGTTAAACAGAAGAGTTGTTTTTTTCATGAATTGCAAAACATGCAAGTTTTGTTTGTTGGTAATGAATCCCCTCAAAGGCTCACATACATTTCAAATGATGTAAGGTATTAATAAAAGTTTGACCTAAAACTTTCTGCGAGCAGCAGCAGCATGCAGGTAAAGCTCATTAACTTTGCTCTGTTTGAATTATTCGTGCCAGTCATATTCCTCAGCTACAGTAGAACAATGTGGAAAATAATAAATTAAATTCACGAGGAATAGAATGAAAAAAATCTTTTTTTTAAATAAATATATGACTGTTTGCCTAGAGTTTACCCTGTAACAATTGTGTCACACAGGAAAAATGATCAGCGACAACGTGCTGAATTTAATGGCTCTGCGTTATGGCGACTCCTCTGGATATATAACTCTGGAGAACTTCATTGGTTTAGCGCTTCGCTTTGAGCGCATGTCTCGTAAGTATTTTATCAGCGAAGAGGATGAGTCTGACTGGGTCATAGAGGTCAAACCATAAACATGGGTGATTATTAGTACTACTGTCTAATAAATAACTAAAGCCAGATCTGTACTTTTAGATTCTACCATAAATTAATATCTTGATAAAATTAGTGTAGTTTTTTGTGAAGCTACTCTAAAGGTAGAAAAAATAACACTGACTACAGCTGCATTTCATCAAACTGAAATACATTTAAAAAGTTATTTCAATTAATAGGCTCAGAAATATTACAAATCATGGCCGCCTCGTGTATGATGTGAAAGCTCTGCTTCTAGATTTCTAAAATTCTGTTTATTTTTGTTTGTTTGTTTGTTTTTCAGAAATTTTCAGCAAATTGTCCAATGGGACAGCCGTGACTCTTCGAGAACCTGAGGTGATTGACTTCAAAATATTTTTTTTTTTGTTTTAAAAATGTGGTACTTTTTTAAGCACAGTTAGAAATTACACAGTGATTTGGACCCAACATTCTTGTCACTTTTTTAAAAATCTAATGTCTCATTTGCTGTCTTTACAAACATAAAATAAACAACATTTTATTCTTTCTCTTCCAGTGGATGTACCTTGTGATGTACACCTAACTTTCAAAAGACAAGCTGGACCACAACATGCCACTCAAAGCTAAATCCATCTTTCACTGTAAAAAAGCTCCTTAACTTCTTAAGTGACATTTCTGAGCCTTTGAATTACGTTTTGCATTTTTTAACAATTGATGGTACATTTAAAATTTGAAAGAAATGTATGTTTATTTCTATAAATTTAATCACTTGCTAATCAATGTATCCTGATTAACTAAGAGCATCTCTTTTTAGATTAACTGGTTAGTTGAAGAACTAATTGCTAGATTAATAATTACTAAATCCATAGCGGCATACCCCCATGTTTCTACTCTGTAACAAAGGATGTATTAAGCATTAAACACAAAGCATTATAATTGTATCACTTTCTGTGTATCAGCCGCACTTAATATATCTTTACTGTACAGCTTGTAACATTTCAGACCCCTGTGACATTAAAAGTATGGATGTTATCTGCTGCTTTGATAAAGGAGAAAACCAGAAATCCTCAAGATATTGATTCACTGTTGGTTGTTAATCTGTTTTGGGGTGATTTCATTTGCTTCCATATAAGAAAGGAAGAGGAGACTTTTGCATTAAAACATGCTGTCCTGGGATCAGGCACCTGAAGGCATAAAGGAGAGACGGTAAAAAGGTATTGCTCTGTTGTGTTAGTTTCATGTTGGATCCATCTTGGGAGATGCAGTATAAGCTGTATTTTATTTGTTAAAATCCTCACAGCAAGTAAAAAATATCTAAAGAGACTGGTGTCTGTAGTTTGTTTTTTTTTTTAATGATGTGAATATTAGAATTTCACTGACACCCGAGCTTGAATGTTACCCCTCAGAAATCTCCAGAACGCCGTAGTCGGATCTGCTATTGACGGACTAGAGATTTAGCCAATATTACCAAGCTTTTCGGGAACTAAGTTCTAATTATCTATAAACCCCCAATTTACAACATGTCCCTCTCAAATTACTTTACTGACTATATTAGATCAAATATTCATACGGATTAGTTAAAAGTATTTCATCTAAGCAGACCAAGCATACTGCATGTTGTCATTGACTTTTTAGAAATACCTCCTGGATGAGCATATCTCAACACTAGATGGTCACTTGTATGTTTCACTGATTTTTCAGCAATCCCTTGCATGTAGGAAACTCCAGCAGAACCAGGCTCAATGGAAAAGGCTTTCTGCTGATGTTAGATAAGGTAAAAGTAAACTAGCTCCATATGTGACACAGTCTGGAAAGACACAGATGAATTCTGGCCGAATTTTTAGATCAAGAGGATGAAAGAGAGAACAGTTAGTTACAGTAAAAGCTCTGCCAATGTCTATGTCTAGAAGAGTGAAAAGACTAAAAACTGAAAAACAGGCCCAACTATTGTCTGTAATTAAAGCTGTTGACACCAGCAGCCCAGCTAACCAAGCCAGATGACGTTACCATGATGAGAAATAGCAGAGAACCTAACGTTAGAAGTTGAAGTAACAAATAATGAACAGAACAGAATAAAATTTGAACGTAGCAGAGTGAGGAAAAGTGGTACCCTATGTCCTCCGGCAGCCTAAGCCTATAATATACCTATAGAGATGGCTCAGGATAACCTGAGCCACTCTAAAACCTTTAACAGAAGAGGAATTTTTAACCATTTACATTGATTTATTTATTTATTAACTTATTTATTTGACTGAGACAGTGCATGTTAATACACACACAAGAAAAACACATTATTGTAAACATGCCAGATTATTGCCATAGACTAATTTCCATCCATTCTCCCACTGGCAGGGGTTACAGAGGGTACACAGTTATAAAATAACAAAACTGACAAATCTAAATCTGTTCTAAGAACAGTCACAGTTAAACTAAAAATCTCACCTTACAGTTTACCAACAAGATTCAACCCTAGAAAATCTCATACAATGAATTATACAATACTACATGCTGCGTGAACTAATGCGTACTTATTTGTTTCTACCATAGCCGTTCTTTCAGCTGAGCTTTAAAAGAATTATACATTGAACGCTCTCAGAGTGTCAGTGGAAGACTGTTCCATAGGTTTCCATCTTGAATAGACAGAACTGTTTGACTGAAGGTGGTGCGCCTACAGTGAATTGAAAGATCACCTCTTGTTGATGGTTGTGTTTTCACTTTTGCATTATTTATATGTTTAATTAAGACTCACTCTTGAACAGTTATAATTTTAACAATATTCCTGGGGTGAAAGAAAGGAAATTCTAGAAACCTCTTCATTACGAGATTCGAACTCAATCAAACATATTTTGGTTTTAAAAGGAAATTAAATTGAGTAATTCTTTCAAAGATTTCTGGAGAAGCCTCTGATTGAAGACACTGTTGTTGTTCCACTATTCTGAAGAGGAAGTTTAAGGTTGTCCACAACGTTCTCGTCTTCTTTATCAACTTATTGAGCTTCTTTCAGTTAATTACTTTGACACTGGTACTCGATCAGATTATGGAAGAAAACACTGCTCTCTCCCAAACAGATTGATATAAGATCATATTTTTTATACAGCGTTATTCTTATACACCCTTGAAGCACCCAAGAAGTAAAGTCTGCTCTGTCTCTTCTTGTAGAGGAGTTTTATTATAGTTGCATCTCCATTCCAGTCTGTTTTCCAGTGAACACTGAGGTATTTTTGTTCTCCACCACCACCTCCACTTCTTCCTCTATGATGTTAATAGCTTTGACAGGCGAGAAGGTTTCCTCTAAATCGGTTTAGAACAGACACATGGATGCAGAGGGGTCCATGGCAGAGATGGAGGACGAAACATTTGAGATGTGACAGGAAAGCTTTGGGTCAAAGATGGGTCAGATGTCTTTTTTGCTTCCAATAATTTATTGCAAATTCATATTTGTCCCTTCTGAGAATCCAATTGAATGTTGTCACCATTTGCCAGAGGGGGGGAAAGTTAAGTAAGTAAGATAAACATTAAATGTGGTCACAGTGGTGTCAGGGTTTGTGGTTCTTATTCCGGTGTAAAAGCTGGAACTCTGACAGAGGCATCAGTGGAATTCACTGGAGGGATACAGAGTTCTGAGGAACTGTCTGATCCATCTTTACATGGGATCTGATGCCAGGTCACCAGAGTAAGTCATTCATCAGCTGTGGAGCGGAACATAGGGTTTCAAGCCAAGGTTTTCTGTAAACAAGATAAAATCCCTGAGAACTCCCTAAACACATCCCAACCTGTTGCATAATTAAAGTACATATATAAAATTTCGGCTGGAAGGTTAAAAATTACATAGAGAAAACAACTCTTGGATTCAATAAAGTAAATGTCGCCCAAAGACAAATAATTTATCTGCCAAAGCATGCCAAGATAGCTTCAAAAGCTGCATTTAACCTACACTTTTAGTGTCAACATGAATGATAAAATCCATCTCTATTGTAACTTTAGCACATGGCTCCACAAATCTAATCATAGCAGGAGACAGAAAGGGTAAAGTAAGTACATTTTCGATTGAGTAGCAATGAGAAGTATATAATAAAAATCATAAAAATGTATATAAAAAAAAATTATTGGGAGTCTGTTTCCATTCTAGTTGTGTTATGACAGTAACAGCATCAAAAGAAAACATTTGTCTTAATGTTTATTTCTATATTTTGGGGTTAAGAATCTCCCATCCAGAGAGAAGATGAAACTCCCAGTAAAGGAGAAAAAAGTTATGTTTAATTATTAAATATAAGATTATTTTTTAAAATGCTAAATTAAATAATTAAATATTCCAATGATTAAATAAAATTGATTTTACATTATTCATTAAATAGTAAATTTTTTTTTAATCAATTTACTGAAAAATAAATATAATGACTTCACTATATAAGTCATTATATTTATCTTTAGTGGGTTGGAAGTCAATTATTTTTGGCTCAAATGCTGACATTTTGGGGAAGCTCTGCTATAGATGACTGCTGAAGGGAACTCTCCTGCTTGAAGGTGACATGTCCAAACTATGTCAGACACCAAGGCCAAGGACAAAACTGATTCTAAAAAAGCATCACAGTTAGCTTTGAAGTTTTTATTTTTCATCTAAAACACACTCAAGATATTTCTAAGACTCCACCCTCTTGAAGCCATGAAGGGACTTTCTGGCTGTGATGTTTTCTCCTAAAATCTAAGATCATATCTTTGGTTTTATCAGTATGAATCTAAGAGGTTTCACTCCTCGCAGCAAATCATCCATCACCTGGTCATGGTTGCTTTCTTTCTCTATAAGTTGACTGACAGTATCAGAATCATCTGCACACTTAACTCTGACCCCATTTCCATGTTTACTCTACTGCATGTTTGGTTATAGCATAAGAAGTAAAGGTTTCAGTACACAGCCTTGAGGTGACCCAGTTGGTGTCTAAACTCTGAGGAAAGTATCATTCACTGTCACTCTGCCATGTTACCTAAAAAGTCCAACATCCATCTCACTAGGGGTTTGATTAATCAGGTGTGCATATACACACACACGAGGCCTTAAACCAGCTCTGACCAATGCGCATCATCATAAGCTCCCAATATTCCAGTGTAATTTTTGCTCATGCTGCTGAATGAAAAAAGACAACTGTGTTATCATTATCTTATTTAACTTGTTTTGGATTAATATACTGATTTGCCACTTTTTGTTCTCTTAGAATGAAAATGTCTCTTTTTTTAAACAAATTTAGATTTAACCCTCCTCAGCGCAAAAGCAGATGCGAATACATGACGTAAACAGAGACATTTTAACGGTTTGCATCCCACTGATGATGTTTTCATCACTTTTAGTGTTGTGTGAGGCTTGATGTGATTCAGTGTCATCTGTTCAAGTTTAAATCATAACGGTTCAGTTAAGTAAAAACATCCAGTTCCATGCCCCTTCAGTTTAAATGAAGATTTAATTTTAGGTAGCTTGTTGTTGTCGATTCAAATAAATGGTATCGCTGCTGCTAATTCTTGCAGATTAAATGTTTGCGAGGATCGCCACACTCTCACATACTACATTTATTTATATAGATCAGTTTGCATTAAACATTTCACTACAGGTATTTGTGTGTAAACAGGCATACATGAGGGCCTAGGTGTTAAAGGGCGACTCATCCAAAAGTCAACTTTTTTTACACTAATAAACTGTATACATTAATGTCTTATAGTACTGTTTATATGTGTTGTCATATTGTGTGCCAAACAGGACATTCCTTTTAGGAGACATAGAGAAATAGTGTAGACTCTCAATAGAAAAAATCTTTGGGAAATGAAATATAAACATGAAGACATTCATTCATTGTGAACTGATACATTTTGCTGCTTTATCATTACTAAGAAAAATCTGAGGGCATTTACATGAGTCCGAATATAAAGAAAATAGCAGATTAACATAAAGACTATTCTAAACTTCAGTTAATAGCTGCCTGCCTCATGGTGAGCTGATACAGATGAAAGCTGTCAGAGTACTGATACAGATGATATGAGTGCTGAAAAAAAATAGAGAAGATTTTGGACACTCTGGAACCGCTTTGCATGGGATTTTGTTTTGATGGCAAAGATGTGAATTCAAGAAAGCGAAGTGGCGTGCAAGTACTTCTAAAGCAAATGTTCCAACATGCTGTTAATGTGTGCCATAATTAGTAGATTGAACCTCATGTTATGTTCTGCTGCTGAGCTGTCGGGAAACAACTTTTTTTTAAACTATCAGTTAGTCTGATAGCTTCATATCTGGCACCCACAGACATGCACAGTTCATGTAGTTGCAAAAGACTTACGCAAGAATTACACTAGAAATGCAGGTGGCGTGCATGTATTTCTGAAGCAACTGTTCTGACATGCTCTTTATGTGCACTGTAACTCCCATAGATTAAACCAAGCGTTAAATCTGCTTCTCAGGTGCTGTTTATTTTTTCCACAGGCACCAAGCTGTAGAAGAGGCAATGCTGATTTAGGACACATGTGGAATACAGTTATTGACAAACAGATAATCAAGTTGAACTGTAGATTTGAAGAGGAAACCTATGTAAAAATGCAGAAATCCAGTGGAAGGACTTTAGAGCCGAGCTGATGTGCTCTACTTTCTTTGTTTCAGTGAGAACACGCTGCAGCTGTCTGATGGACATTTTAGGCAAACCTATGAAGACACTGTTGGAGAAATTAATTATATTCAATTCATTTGTATTTATATACCGCCAATTCACAACACATGTCACCTCAATGCACTTTACAGAGACAATTCAATCAAATCATACAGTCACATTGGTTCAAAGTTTTCTATCTAATGAGAACTAGCTGATTGCATCGACTCATTGAGTCGCCCGCCACCTGGCTTTGTTGATTCTGCATGTGGGTCAGAAGGATTAATCCGAACATGTCACTAGCATCCCAAATTTGTAGAAGCACAAATACAGAAAATAGCTCAGGATAACCTAAGTATTCTGTATGAGGTCTCAGAAAGGTAGAGCCCCAATAGGACCAAGGTAGAGCTAAGGAGAAACTTCCTGTTCTGGACTCAAAATCTCCTCTGCCGGATCGGACTGTTAGCGCTGTACCTTCACCTACCTCTCTACTCACCCAGCAAATAAACAAAACATCACTCTGTTTTAACTATAAGCTTAATCAAAGAGGAAGATTTTAATCCTAGGCTTAAAAGTAGATAGGGTCTCTGCCTCATGGACTAAAACTGGTAGTTGGTTCCACAGGAGAGGAGCCTGATAACTAAAAGATCTGCCTCCCGTTCTACTTTTAGAAATTCCAGAAACCATTAGTAAACCTGTGATTTGCTCTGTTAGCAACATAAAGAACAATCCGATCTCTATAAGACAGAGTTTGGCCATTTATATGGGCTTTATACACTGCCTGGCCAAAAAAAAAAAAAAGTTGCCCCCTGGATTTAAATTAGCAAATAGGTACAAGCCTCTTATTGGATAAGTACTTCACAGGCCATTATCTTTCAGCTGACATCAGACTCTCCCATCATTAATACAAGATCTTGATGAAAAATTAATGCAACACTGGATGGAAATAAATCTTGTGACACTGCAGAAGCTTATTGAAACAATGACACAGCGAATGCAGCTGTAATCAAAGCTAAAGGCGGTCCAACAAAATCATCAGAACTCTGGCTGCAGCATTTTGGATCAGCTGAAGGATTTAATTTACAGTTTGTGGACTTCCTGTTAGTAACGCATTAAAAAAGTCCAGGCTTGAAGTAACAAATACATGAATTACTTTCTCAGCATCACTCATGAATGGGATATTTCAAATTTTTGCAATAGTCAGGAGATGAAAGAAGGGAATTCTAGGAACTTCTTTGATGTGGGATTTAAATTACAGGTCTTGATCAAAAATAACACCAAGATTTTTCCCTATATTTTTTCAAATTAAATTAATACCATCCAGATGAAGTGACTAACTAATCAGTTTATTTTTCAGAGATTCTGGTCTGAAGACAATGACTTCAACAAAAAATGTAACTCTGGGGTTGTTTTTCAATCTTTAATAATCCATGTCATAATTTCTGTTCTGCCTTAATCTGGCTGCTCAGTCCTTCTCCCCCTCCTGCTGATTGCTTATTGTCCTCACCTGTGGCATAACTACTTAAACACCTGCTCTCCACCTAATTGGTGTGAGATTGTCTGCCTTTTCACAGCCTGGTTACCCCTCTTTGTTTCAGAAGTGTTGCAGCGGTTTCTTATCTACAGTCTGAATGTCCTTCACTATAACAATGCAAACGTGCAACACCTGGGTTCCTTTTTGCACAGATTGCACAGGAAAAAACTTTAGAGGACTTGAGATCCAGCCTGATGCAGTTTTGTGTTTAAAAGGTTTAATTAGAGTTTATGAAGATGATCATGAATGAAGGCAAGGGGACTGGTAGCAGGCTTAAATATGGAGGAAGATTAGGCTGGTGACAGGCTGATGGCAGATTGGACAATATTTCAATATCAATATATATTTTAATTCAATATTGGTGATATGACTCTTACACACAATAAATAAATACAGCATTTGTCACTGATGGATGTTCCAGGTATTCATGTAGTTTTATGTATTTCTATTTATCAAAGTTAATATTTCTTGGATGTTATGTTGGATGATTTTTCTAAATATTACAAAATATATGTCATAAGTTTTAATAGACATTTGTGGGCATCCTTGGCTGTCTTTCTGAGGATTTTATTTTTGCTACATCGATATCGAAATTATATTGTATTGTATATTGTATCGACTGAAAGTAAAAAATGTACTGTGAGAGAAAATATGACAATATCGTCCAGCCCTGGCTAACCTATGTTTTGATCACCAACGTAGGCCTCATAATCCTAAACACTCCTAAACAATCCTGCTTCCAGGATTGTTGTTTGGAGTAATAATTAGCCAATAATAGTCGATGCCAGAGGTCAACACCAGGGGGAGTACGACCTATCAAATCCAAAGAGTCATTTTACCCCAAACCCAGCTAAATAAAAGCCATTTAAAGCTACTAATATCGCATGAGCTTTATATAAAACAACTTACTGTTTATGTTAAATATCTACCATCTGACATCTGTTGCCATTTTATTAAATAAGTTTATTTATATTTTTGCTTTTTTTAACCCTTTGATCAAATAATCGTGATATTTTTGTTCCTGAAAAACCTGATATATCATGCAGACACATGTTGTGAACAGATCATCCATAACAAACTGCACAGAAATGTCTATCACAAATAAAACAAATTACATATTATGTTTTGTTTTCATTTGTCACAATGTGACTAATGATTACTAGTTCTAAAAAAGTTAAACTTTCTGACAATTATTTAATGGTTTAGATTCTAAAGGATTTAAATAAGGACAGAAATAGATGTTTCATAAAGACGGAGCATAGACTTTGTTTTATAGGATATTATTTTATGTAATAAATTAACACATTTTTTAAGCTAACAATAAGAAATGGGGATCTAAAATTACATTCCAGGTTTTTTAATGTAATTCCGTTGTGAAAATGTAATTCAAATGCTCTCTAAAGCTTCTCAGAGTGTTATTTGTTAATATACTATATTTAAAACCATTAGTTGTTTCTTTATAGTTTTCAGCCATAATTAAGGGCCATTGTAGTGGGTCCAGATAGCCACTTGCAGCTCCCAAACCACAGGTTGCAGACCCCTGACCTTCGAAAACAATAATCTTTGATTTATTTACGTCTCAGTCAAAAAAGCACGTACATTCTAAGTCTAAGTAACTCATATTTAAATGCATAACTGAAAGTCAAAGGTGTTCCTTAAGATTTTCATAACTGTTCCGATCACTCCATGTGCCGTAGAAAGAAATCTTAACTACAAATGGAAAAAAAACAGAAAACTGAAGGCCTTCATTCCACCTACACAGTTAAACAACATTGTTCTAGTCTTTTAAATGGAGCTTTAAGACTCTTTGTATTATAATGTGATAATATATTCAGCAGTAAGTCCCACATCTTCACCTTGTCCAGTAATGATGATGTATTATTACATAATATTATTACATAATAAATAATGCTTATTTGTTAAACAGTTTTGTATCAGACTATGGGAGCTTTGCTGTAACATATAATAATGGGTATAATTCTTGTTTTGCTTTTGTAACTTGACTTGTTTTGGGTTAATCCTTGTAATATTATTTGACTGCACTTCTTAAAAATAATGATCAGCTATATTTGAGTAACCTGAGCAAGGAAATGACAGAGCGATATCTTTAGCGGAGTTTTCTTTTTTATATATTCACTATGTCGGTGAATAATGCTTGTGTTTGCAATGGTTACATTGGCCTAGCTGCTTTGTTTCCTGTGTATGTCTAATACATATATAACACTGCTTTCTTGTTCAGTGTTGTTAGGTTCATTTCACTTAAGACTTAAAAGAAGACACCAGAGTGTAAGATTATCTTTACCTGCAGGCGGAGAACCACAGACCCTTTCCTCTGTGAGTTCTGGGTTCGTATGGCCTCAGTCTACAGATTTATTCATTTAAAGAAAAGGGGTGTAACCTAATACAATATTTCTAAGGATGGGGGTTCAACGACACAGATGTACAAGCATAGATTCAAACGAACAATCCTCCTCTGTTTGGGGTCCAGCTGTCCACACACAGGAAGTCCTTTGCCTTATTATCAGGACTCTCAGAAACCAGGCAGTCATCATTAACCCTTAAACTCAGGAAACTTGTCTCATGACATGGATCCTGGAGCCGTTGCTCCCCCCTCAGTCTCCTACTTTGGTGACTGTCCAAACAAAGTCTCAGTGTGTTCATATCATGCATCTGTTACACCTGTGACCTTGCACCACATGGTGGGGCAGACAAGAGGAATTTGAAGTGTCTCCTTTCTTCAAAAATATACGCATGCTAAAAAGTATATTTACTACTACAAGTTAAAGTAAAAACACATCACTATCATTTCTAAAAATCATCTAAGCAAACATTAGATAAAAACACTACAATTATTACATTATTCTCACAAGTGTCAATTTCATTTTTTCTGCTCTAAGAACCCAGTTGAATTCTGGCCCATTTTGCTGAGGAGGGCATAACCTAAGTAAGTAACTAACATAATGATAAAATTTGATCACTGTGTTGATTCGTGCCATTTTTTCTGTAAAAGCAAATTTTCAGCTGGTGTCAGAGTTTGTGGTACCTATTCAGGTATGAATGCTCGAACTCTGACAGAGGCATTGATGCTATTCACCGGAGGGGTCCAGGCTTCTTTGGAACTGAGGGATCCACCTCCAAACACATGGGAGCTGATGCCTAGCCAGCAGAGCAAATCATCCCTCAGATGTGGGACAGCGCAGGATGTAGAATCCATTTACAGCTGAGGTTTTCTGGAAAATACGCTAGGTAAAAATCTCCCAACGTGTTCTGTCTGAACATGTCCCAATAAAAGTTTTTCAGTAAAAGTGATGAATCATGTTCTGAAAGGCAAC
Organism: Jordanella pulchra; assembly: GCA_034780135.1. NCBI lineage: Eukaryota > Metazoa > Chordata > Actinopteri > Cyprinodontiformes > Cyprinodontidae > Jordanella > Jordanella pulchra. Next base: position 15,874 of record JAUZNJ010094533.1, read on the forward strand.
CAATTAAACAGAGAAGACAACTCTTGGAGGCACTGAAAAACATATTACCCAAAGGGCAAATGTTTTATCTTCTAAAACATTAGATCTATTGGGTTCTAATGAATAATAAAGGCTGCATTTAAGCTGTCCCTTTCACTGTCAACATCTCACAAGAAAACCGCGCTGATTAGTGTTGAGGCTGTTACATAGGCTGGTTTAAAAGAAAAGCTCAGGACTTAAGGTCACTGGGGATGACAGTATATGAATCTAGTGCCTAATTGGGATCCAGTCTCTCCAATTTCATCTTCACTTGTCTTTTAGCGCAGTCTTCTGATTTGGTTGAGAACAACTGCATAGAAGCAAGAGGCTTGAAGATAAATGTCTGAGGTGTGGGAGGGAAGCTTTAGGTTAAAGAAGAGTGGGATATCTGTTTGACTGTGGGTAAGAGAGAAGGATGCTGAGCTTGTTCCTGAAATGAACCTGTCAGAGAATGTATTCAGTTCATTGACTCTGCCTGACCCTCCTTCTGCTTAAAGCCTGTGATCTTTTTAATTCCTAAGCACACATATCTGGTATTCGGCTGGAGCTTGCTCTCCAGCCTCATGTATTCATTTTTGCTTTATCTTGACTTTCAGCTGCTTATGTATACTCAATAGTTCCTTGTCTTTCTCCCTAAAGGCCCTGTTTTTCTTGTTTAGCAGCTCCTTCAGATCACTCGTTTATTATTTGGGAGACAGCCCAGTGTTTTAATGTTGTTATCTACACAGCAGTTTATGTTGTCATTCACACACTTGGTGACGGAGATTGATGCCCTCTCCATGCTGCTGGCACAGTGCATCTGTGGAAGACTCAACTCTCAACTTGTCTGATGTCATTCTGCTGCCCTCTATTGGACATTGCTTGCTATGAATTCTGCTTTTAAAAGCTTCAGTCAATGTCATATTGTAACAAAACACATTTGAGAATGAAACATTGAAAGGTTTTATGTCAAACATAAAAATTGCAAGGCTTTTAGTTAATGGCACCTGTGGTTAGGTTATTGCTGCTTAACCTGTGCTAGGTTAAGCAGCAATAGAAATTAAGACTGTCTCTTTGGATCTGAAGAGTGAACACAAGCACAGTTCTCATTGTGCAAATGTGTCTCCTCTTAAAACAGAGAGAAAGTATCATCTACTTCTTTGAGTTAAATTAGCAGGGAAAGAGGTTATGATTGTTCCCATCCGGACTTAAAACGGATCCAATAATAGTCGATTATTTTAATACTGACCGTTTGTAAAGTCGTATAAACTGAGACATCTGTAGCTGACACATTTGAATTTATATCAGTTTCAAGTATGTTTTGGAAAGCCATAAAAAGTGAAAAAAAAAAAAAAAAAAAAAAAAAAAAAAAAAACAATCAACACAGGGATGGAGGAAAGGATTAAACACACTATCTGTAGCTATTTTAAAATGTGCAGCTCTAAGAGGTCCTTTTAAGTTCATCACTATCACCTGCAAAGAAAGTAAGGCATCTGGGAACAGCTGTTATCTAAATCTTACCTGTTCATATCTACACATAGAAAAAAAGCAATTAAAACACAAAAAAGGAATGTTTATGAGATAAATATCCAAATTTAAATAAATACCCCAATGACCTGTAATTCTGTATTAAACATGTTTATAGGACTTTTATAGTCAGAGATACTAAGAGGTTTTTTTTATTTCTTCATGAATAAAAAAAATATATATTTCATCCTAAGAACAATAGTCAATGAAAAAACTTAATTTAGGGGTAAAACTGTTTAAATAAATCAACTGGGTCTTTTTTTTTGTTTTTACAATAAATCATGCTTATTCAAAATTCAAATGGAGATGTTTTAATGTAAAGAAAAAATATGTAAATTTAATATTCATCAATGCAACTTTTCTTTCTTTACATAATTATAAAGACTTCAAACTTGTCAAAATCGCAAGAGTAAACCTTTCCAAGAACATTGAGGGGTGGAATTCCTTGTTGGCTGGTCACATTTAATAATGTACACCAAATGCTTTTGACCAGATTTCTAAGAGTAACATTTCTTTCTCCCCTTAATTAGCTTAATCCAGGTTAATTACACAGACAAATGATTAGCACAATAAACAATAAGCTAAATAACAACATGAATAAACCAAGGAAAGAAGCAGTAACTACTGATTGTGAAACTTACTTCTGTGTCTCTTTAAAGCACTCTCCCATTTGAACATAACATCACAAACATCACAGCTGAACGTTTTTTCTCCAGTGTGGGTGATCATGTGTCTCGTTACATGGGACTTGTGATGAAATCTTTTCCCACATTCATCACAAGCGAAGTTCTTCGGTGCAGAGCTGACCTTGTGTTCTCTCGAATGAACAGGCATGTGATACTTCAATTCAGACTTCCGGTAAAATCTTTTCTCACATATGGCACAGCCAAATGGTTTCACACCAGAGTGCCTTATGATGTGATCATTCAGAGCTCCCTTTCGAGTGAATCTTTCTCCACAATGCTGGCAGGTAAATGCCTTCACTCCTAAATGTGTTACTATGTGTGCTTGAAGATACCTGCTTAGTCTGAAGCGTTTGTCGCAGAAGCTGCAAGCAAAAGGTTTTTCTCCTTTATGAATCGTCATGTGCTTGTTTAGATTTCCCCTCCAACTGAAGTGTTTCCCACATTCCTCACACTGAAAGGGTTTCTCTCCTGTGTGGCAGACCATGTGGCGATTGAGGTGATACAGATAGTAGAACGGTTTACCACAATCATCACAAACGAATAACTTTTTTTTATTCAGGACTTTTTGTGAATCTGTATTTCGCTCTGCTGTAGAATGATATGCGTCGTCCCAACAGCTCGAGGACTTCTCTACTGATTGGTTCCTACTTTCCCCCTTGTCTTCATGTTCAGGTCCAAAACCTGATGGAATATCATTACAATCATCATCATCCTCACCACGGACTTCAGTCTCGGAGGAGGATGAAGGATTCTCATCACTGCTTGAGAGTGAAGGAGTATTTGGTTCTGGGTTTTTATCTGGTTCTGGTCCTCCACAGCCCTCCCCATCAGCCTCTGTTCCCATCTGTTCGGCATATCTGCCAGTTAGATATTCCTCTTTCATGTTTTCTTTTTTGACGTGTTGATGCTCTGATGAGTAAGGATTCTCATCATTGTCTTCAGTCTTCACAGTGACAACACTGAATGGAAAACTGGAGTCATCAGGTTCCCCCTGCTCAATAAGCTGCTCTCCATCTGGATCAGTCCACCGTTCCCCATCTTCCTTCTTTACCCGCAGAACTGCTGGATTCTGTTGATCCAAACTAGAGCTCCACAGGTCAGGAACCTCTTCTTTAACAGTGAAGGATTGCTGCTCACCTTCAGGAGACACACAGACTTAAAGTTTAACACTTTGCTTTTTTTTCCATAGTTTTAAAAACTTCATAAATATTGGAAACCTTTAATGATTGAAGACTGAAAAGTTCAGTCCTGCTTCTGATGCACACAGGAACACCACCGGTCAAATAAACTACTTTTGGATAAATAGAAAATATCCATTTTTAATGATCCATTTTAACCTAACGTGATATCATTTAAAAAATAACCCTTATTCTTTGGTTCCCTTCAGCCCATCAGCTCCCTAAAAAAAAAACAGCTTTCAGACTCTACGATTCAGATCTTGTTGTTTTGATACATGCCATTCACTCGAAGAAGAACCTGACAAAATATGGATTTGCATGGCTGCCTATCAGCTAATTATCTTAACTAAATTAAAAAGCATCTTAAGGCTGCTTCAGCAAATAAAATACATTTAATTGTCATCTTTTAAGCCAAGGGCTACATTAGGGACCCAGTTAAACACTGCTGTTACCTTGGCTACAAACTATTACTACTAATATAAAGAACCCCCTCTCTGTACACTGAAATCATGTGAATTTTTCCCATTTTATTTTGCTACAATAAATAAAGTGAATATTCATTTTAATTCTTTTTTCCCACAGACAGAAAAAAAACATAATGTATAGTCATTGTAATTACATATTTCCAGATATTTAGGGTCTCTTCATGTTTCAAATTAGAAATACATTTTGTCTCAGGGCATATCTGGATGAAATATTACTAGACTATTTTTTCCTCCTTCATTTGCTGCAGGTTTCTATACAAAAACGTCAATAGGAAGTCCTAGGCTCGGTGCTGATGTCAGATTGTCTATTTTTGTCCTGTTTGCTGAATTTCTTTTTTTTCTATTATTATTATTATTATTTTAAAGATCACTCCAAAAGACAGTCATATTCGTCAGAATATTGCTAGGTTTCATCTGCAATCATCGATGTCCTCTTCGCCGAGTTTGGTCTTCCAGCGTTTTCCTTCCAAAGCCTTTTACCAAAGTGTGCATCAGCCATCGGCTTATATCTGTTTTGAAATGTTGAAAATTTAGATTTACATCTGACATTACATTAAAAAACTTTTTTCCCCCTTTTCAATCATTAGATTTCTATTTTACCATTGACCTGAAGAGGACTCTTTGGCTGACGGTTTATCTCCTGACTGTTTTTGAAATGGAGGGATTTATCAACTGATTTGGTTCCTAATAATACCTGATGTTGTGGACAGGCGGAATGCGGGATCACGTGGGGTTATTAGAGATAATAGATCACCCGTTGCGCACCTGTGGATTTTAGTGAGTGGGTGATGGGGGAGGTTTACTTTTTGCTGACCGTAAACTCTCGTATCCAGTTTTTATGCGACTTTTGGACACTGTTCTGTCTTGGATATTGACAAAATACATCTTAAACTGCATTCTGGATTTGAGTTTTGATCAGCTGGAGCGTCAACAAGGATTCCCCTATTCAGCTGCTCAGCGACTTTGTTTGACAGTCGTTAATACCTGACATTGAAGAAAATAAGATAATTACCATAAAGATTGGTAATATTTCCGCAATGGACAATAGATAATTGTAATCCTGGAATTTTACCTCATGTAAAAAAAGTGCCGGGTAGACAAACATATTTTACATCATACACAGACTGTTGCAAGGTCTTTCCAGCCACATCCATCCACCCACTCTGCTCTAGCAATAATTAAATCTACAATACCGGCAGACATATGATTAATTTAGAAGTGATATACTTTCTTCCTCCCCAAGCCTTTAATATGGAAACAAATTCAGAAGACCTGAAGTTTCTATGACCTGAAATGAACCCTCACTTTACGAAGGCATCTGTTTCAGGTTTCAGTTTGCATTGGTGTTTCTGATCCACAGCTTTAGCAATCCAAAAGAAAAAGCTCACCTAAAATTGAATTAAATAAAACTGTACTATTTCGTGTAGGTTATACTAATCTTATCTGATGAGGGTTTGGGGTTGCTAAATGATTAGAAATAGAGCTATCTGGTTTGCTTGTATTGGTCTGAGGCGCATGTGTAAGAGTCAAACAATAAAAGCATCCAAGTATGGAAAAATCATCTAGGAGCATGAAGGGAAGAGGTTTTATTCAGGGCTTATTTGTGGAGACAGCATGAACCCCCTATGAAAGCAAGAGAATTGATAGCTTCAACAAGCTTTCTTTTTAGTCATCATCAGTCAGATCGTATTAATCGAGCGGTTTACACAACCAAGTCGCCAACGTGATGCTCAATTTGAACAAAGTCAAGTATGATAATAACCCCGAACATGCAAATTATTAACATTTAAATCTCTCAAAGTTTTTTTATCACTAAATTAATTCAGATAAGCTTTCTCGCCTATGAGACATTCAGCATGGCTGTGTACAGACTCACCTGAAGAGGGAAATGTAGTCATTTTCAACATAGTTCGTTGTTAAGTGGTGTGAATTGTTTTATCCATCGGCTCAACGTTATTGTATTTCACTTGTGTACTCCTAGTGGACTTCAATTATGTTCCGAAGAAAGATTTTATCAGCGTTTTCTGATGACAAGCGATCTAAGTTTACAGGTTTTGCATTTACAATATGGCGGAGTTCTCGCGATACGCTGTGGGTCGCGCGTGACGTCATTTTATCTTGTTTTAATTACTACTTTTTCCTATTTCTTAATTTTTCTTTTTCCCAACGCATTTGGGACAACATAGATGCTATGATAGATAGATAGATAGATAGATAGATAGATAGATAGATAGATAGATAGATAGATAGATAGATAGATAGATAG